>JAUCMU010000030.1:113382-133965 GCA_032275025.1 Enteromius treurensis
CAGAGTGTTTAGATTAATAAATACTGTAGATTTAGTGTTCTTTTTTATTTTTTGTTATCTAATATATATATATATATATATATATATATACTGTCTGTGTGTGTGTGTGTGTGTGTGTGTGTGTGTGTGTGTGTGTGTGTGTGTGTGTGTGTTATCGTGTGGTTACTTTAGTTTAACTATTATGTTTCTGTTAACACTTTAGAATATAGTCCCGTTGTAAGTCAGTTATAAGTGATTAGTTAATGATAATTAATGAATATGTATTAATGAGTATACTCCATGTGTTTACCATCTTTACCGAACACTCCACACGGAACACAAGTCTGTCCTAATGAGACAAATGGTTTACAGACTTTATTAAATTTAAAAAAAACTTTTTTGTGTGTGTGCTTTTCACACAACTTGTAAATTAATTAACTAAACACAATAATCACTTATTAATCATTTGTAAAAGTTTTGTAGCTGAACATTTCATCATTAACTAACGACTTACAATGGGACGTTATTCTAAAGTGTTACCTACTTACCTTTTGCCGCAGTCTGCAAAGAACCTTTGTTGAAATAAACTCTTTTGTTATCATTTTACTCCTGTGTCAGTCCGCTTCCTTAACAGTTGTGACCTTATGATTGCTTTTTTATTTTGTTGTGTTGTAAGCTTATGTTTGTTATCGTTTTTTGCATTTTCCATTGCATGTATGTATTGTGCACTACAGGGCCACGGTAGAATATTCCTAAAATATAGTGAATAATGTTTAGCAGAAAATGCATACTTTTAGTCTGCTGAATGTAAACTAATCAGATTTATTTATTTATTTCACTGTTAGGTAATTGTTGGATGAGTGATTTACTTTGGAATGGAGCTCCTATCTCTCATCCTGTCAAATCATTTCTGTGTCCTTCCTCAGAGAAGTGGAGGGCTGCTGGTAGTTGTTTTACACCACACTGCCTTGAATTCCCTATCAGCCCCCTGCCTTGCCACACATCGTCACATGGTCAACAGAGATGTGAGGCCAGTGGCCCTCATCTCTCTCTTTGTCTCTTTCATATATAAACATGGTAAATAGTGAAATCTTTCTTGATTTTGTAACAAATACTACATTTATTAAAAGAATATCAACAATGCTCTTTGTATGTGTTTACCCACCATCGTCTAGCCAGCAATTGTATCGTTTGAGTGACAAAATGCACAATAAAAAATACTGTAGGCATACTATAGACACCTCCATATGCTTTTTAACCAGTTATTATTTCTTGTTTGCACAGTAAGGAACAAAATATTTTTTTATTGTGAAAACATGAATAGATGAGTACATAAGACCATGCATTTTCCACAGTGGGTAGTTTTCAAAGACTACTTTGGCATGCCAAACTCTTCACACTCCAAACTCTACATCTGTATAAGTCAGTATTAATTTATTTATTTAATTAATTAATTTATTTATAGAAATATTAGGAATAAGCAGTAACTGCTGCTTGGGGATGAACAGAAAACAGAAAAAGCTTTCTATTCAGCAAACTTTCCCGAGTTCCCTGAGTATGGTATCTGTTAGTGTGCACTGAAGGTGTGAAGGAATCTATTTTTTGGCATTCCTATTATTATCAATGGCCTATTGTAGCCTTTGGCATTTTATTATTATTAGGGACCAAGCACAGAAGGTGCAAAGGCACCTGTTTTATCCGTTGAGCTTCTTATTAGCCTGTGCTTTCAGTGGGCCAGGCAGGGCTAATAGCCTTGGACATGTAGCACCAAGGCTAGGTTGACCATAGGATTTCTATGTTGCCTAAAATATCTAGGATTTGGCTTTGTTTGCGTGTGCAGACCGATCGGTGTATGACTGAATTTTAAAGATGCTCTGGAGGTACTTTGAATCAAAGCAATAGAGAAATCCTGGCCAGGACGTGTCCTGGGAAAATGGCTTGTATGATCACCCTAACCAAGGCCAAAATCACAAAAATAAAAATATTAAGAAAGTTAATATCTAACTTTTATATATTGAAGGGGGCAGAGGGTTGAAAATAATGTATTTAATGATTTGTATTAAAGTAAAAATAGATGTTAAATATTAATTTTCTATGGAATTAGATAGGAAACACTTTCCGTGTCTTGTTCATCATGTTTATATTCATATAAAAGCAACGGAACTGTAATTAAATTATGTTTATCAGCACTGCACAAAAGTGAGAATACAGCATATCTTGTAGGTATCTGTTCAGCTTTGAAAAAAGAACTGTCATTCTTGACTGTGCTTATTTCACTCCTCCCCTCACTGTAGCCGCCTACTCTTGCCTACATTTGAGGAAAGGTGAGGCAAATCTCAAACAAGCCTTTTATCTTGACTTGCTGAAACCTTAAAGTGCCAGCACCACAATGTGATTATATGAAACGGGTATCAGTGGCTGTATTGTAAATGTGTTTCTCAAAATATCTGTCGTTTATCTTAATTAAACATTTATATATGAGGTCATTTTTTCCTCCCCCATTTCACTCATATATATGTATTTCACGAGTTCACACTTACATATAATCTGATTAAGTAAATATTACGCATATTTTGGTGTACACCCGACACAACGTGGGAGTGAACGACAGAAAGGAAACTATGAACATAAAGCAAGGAGAATATCAGATAACCAAGGAGCAGAAGGGGGTGTAGGGGCTGGCCTGAAAGATAAGGTGCAGAAAGTGTCGAAACAAGATGTCAGAGTGGAACGTCTCAGGTACATCAGCTGAAGACTGACGAATTGGGATCGCTTAAGAGTCTTATCACCTTTGAGTGTTAACAAAATAAGCCAATAAGTGTTGACATGTGAGCCCTGCATCGCGTAAGTTACGTATGTCAAAAAGTGACGTGTTGAGGAGCAAGTGTTTTGTCAAGAATTATGCTAAGGTTAACCCTTATGGTGTCCGGGTCTGTGGGACCTGTTTTAACTTTTTCTCAAAATACAAAACATACTATTAATTATTGTTTCATGCTCAGATTCGTTGATCTTGGCTCATTTGCTGTCAAGAATGTATCAAAACAAATTTACAATGACTACTCACTTTGATCCCCCCTTTTTTTACATATAAGGGTAGCACTTTATAATAACTACACACTATGAATCATTTTCTAAGTGTTAGTAAATACTCAATTTATCCTTTATAAACCATTGTTCCAACATTAATATGCATTAGTAAGCAGTTTACAAGTGCATCTATAAATGCCTTGTTCTTGAGCATATATAATTGTTTTTTCATACTTTATTAATGATCAATTTATCGTTTCTATTATCGTTTTATTATTATGTTATTTACAAACCAATTATTTATGAGTTGTCAGTGTTTAAGAAGATCATTTAGAAAATCTAAGTTAATGATTAATAAAATTTTTAAAAGTACATCGTACAAATCGTCATCTAAAGTTAGGACAATTTATGCTTTGTAAAATATTTACAAAGGAGATGTAAAGACCCATTCATCTTCCAAACAGAAAAGTTAAAAAAAAAAAAACACAGAGGGACACAAAACACAGAAAAATATTTTCAAGATGCAAAACAATATGAAACTGTACAACTGTACACTTGATAAAATAAAAACAAACCTCTGCGATTTCAAAGAAGAAAAAAATCAATTGTACAGTTGTACAGTTTCAGATATTTATTTATTTGCATTTTGAAATTAATAGTATCCCTCTATGTTGTGTTTTTTTTTTTTTTTTTTTTTTTTTTTTTCTGTTAGGAAGATAACTGAGCCTTTAAATCTCCTTTAGATAGATCTGTTATAAATCAAGAACAAGGCATTTACAGCTGTATATAAACGGCTTGCTAATGACTATGTATTAATGTTGGAACAGTGCTGTCTAAGTCTGTAGGAGTGTGACTGTTTTAAAACTTTCATGTTTCATCCCCTGCCATTCTCGTACAATTAGCATTTTAATTCATAAATGTGATCAAACAAAGACAAAGGCCATATTTAGACCATTTATCCTGTTATATTGCTTGTGACTGGGATGAAGATAACCTCTGTTGAGTAGTTTAACATCAGATTTTACAAAACATCAACAAAACGTCCACAATGGTTGCTTATTTATCCTAACAAAGCAAGTCCTGCAAGTGTAAATATTTATCATATGCTTTTTGTTGTTGTTTTGTTTGTTTGTTGTTTTCAAAAATACAATTGTTCTTCTTATTATTATAAGCAAGTAAAGATGAAGATTTTTGTTGTTGTTTTGTTTTTGTTTTCTTGGCATAGACAAAGTATTACCGTAGTAAACAGAAGCACTATTACCCCAAGTGTGCACTAAAGAGCAAGAAGTGTATTTATAATAATTTCAAACAAAATGCAAGTTAAATTAAACGAATGAGGTTTAAGCAAATTAGGTGGCAATCTCAAATTAGCTGAACCTATGATATAGGACATCATGATACGAAACACTGAGTTGAAGAATTACTCTTAGGCTCTGGCTTTCATCACACTAGCTCTCTGGGGAATATTTGTAATTAGCATCATTTGCTGAATAGTTCAGGTTAATTAGAATATTTAATTGAATAGCTTAGATGACTATATTATAATCAAATTAGCTTTAGCACATGAATGGGCTGTTTGCGGCAGACTGCCGGACTCCTCCACGCAGACACATCATGGAAAACTTTCACAATACAACACTCTTCAATATTTAATGGTCCATTTGAACTATGCTATCAACATTTGATTATTCTTCATTCAAGAAAAAAAAGAAAAAAGAAAAAAGCCAACATAGCAGTGACAATAAGTGGGGAAGTGCCCATAAAGACAGAGCTCAAATTCCCATGTGGCATCTGAAAAGATTAGCTTGTGCACCATGAAGCTGGAGGAAGAGAAGAAGATGAGACCTTTGAGAAAATGCATAGATCTAATTATGTCACTTACTTGTCATTTAGAAGCACTAAAAAAAATGTGATTGTGTATCAGTGTTAATATGTTCAGTTATGCAGACATGTACATATGTGGGTAATTTACAAATAGCCAGTAAAATGCCTTTTTTGTAAAAGACCATTTTTGAAGAAGAAATGCATATATGTATGTAGTTTAAAGTCTAATCTTTGAGAAATTCTAAAGGGTCACTAACTTTGTTTGATTCTTCCAATGTTTTTTTTTTTTTTTTTTACAACATTTTTACTAAACTGTACCATAAATGTGTCCTATGGTGTAACATAGCAAAAAACAAAACTCTTATATTATAAACATATATAATGACTTGAAATAGATATATTTATTTTTATTGTTAAATACTTATTTTCACATGCTGTTCTTTACTTATTATGACATTATAATTACCAGTTTTTTCCCCCTCTTTTCTCTCTTCCACTGATTTCTCTCTGCCAATTCTTTCAGTTTCAAAAACATAGTATTGTTTTTTTTTGCTCATTTTCATGACACTTTATAACAAGTTTCTTTAAAAACATCAACAAGTTGTGTAATTAATGTAGTTTTATTTAATGTAAATGTAGTTTATTTAAATTAATGTAGTATATTTAAGAACACTGTAAATGGCAAAAAATTATTAAAAATTTAAAATATGATTAAAAATATATTATTTATTCTTTAAAATTCTTTTAAAAGGGATCTTGTCCACTGATGTGACATCGTTGTCCTATTGTGTGACAGTACATGTGTCACACCGGAGGACATTTCCTGTTACACCATATAGGACATTTCAGTCAGTCAATTACTGACCTTGCTATTCTGAGCTTACCTGTCATTTAGGGATGTCACACCAAAAGACAACAAAATGTAACACTTTTGTTGTGGTTCCAAAAATTGTTCTAACAATTCTTGACCATGTGTATGTCATTGTTACGTTTCTGTCTGTTTTAGTTTTGTGTTTCACTATCTTCCTGTTTTGATTCCCTCATGTATGTCCTTATTTGGTGTTTCCTGTGTTTACGTGATTATTAGTTAATGTGTTTCCAGCTGTCCTTCCCAGTTGTAAACATATTGTATGTGAATTTTATATATATATTGTTAGGTTTCTATCTGTCTTTAGTTTTGTTGTTCATTGTTTTAATGTTTTGATTCCGTTTTCTTGTCTTCCTGATTTGTTTTCTTTCCCACGTGTATGCCCATGTATAGATGTTCCTGTGTTTGTATGATTATTAGTCAATTAGTTTTGTCCTGTGTTTCCCAGCTGTCCTGAGTTTTTCCCTCATTATGTTTAGTACTTAATGTCTGTGTTTTCTAGTCTCCCTCAACAGTCAATGTTAATGTTAGGTGTATTGTTGATGTTAGTTTCTAGTTTTGATCATTAAAAGACATCTATTTGCTACTCCTCGACTCTTGCGATCTCCTTACCCCACAAGGCACATAACGTAACATATATATGCACTGTATGTATATATATATATATATATATATATATATATATATATCAAGCAGTGTTTTGAAATATACAATATAAATAAATGTTATAATAATATATTATAACTTTCATTAATACATCATTAACAAATGGTATGTAATGCTTAACAGACATCATTGCATTATTAATAATAATTAAAACATATCTAAAATTGTGAAATAAAGGGACTGTTAATGTTTACTAATAAATGTATTATTCATATGTTAAATTCATATGATAAAGAAAGTTTTTTAAAAATCATACAAATGATTTTAAAACACATTATACAACGATTAAAAACTTTTGCTAATGCACAAACACTACTGCTTTTCTGCTACTGAGGTGTAATACAGGTAGGTTTAAGAATAGGGAATAGATTTGTGGTATGGGTAGGTTTAATGGTTATGTAAGGGGTCAACAGTGTCCAAGGGTCAATTGTATTACTATAAGGGAACCCAATTCAATCTGTTTATGTTGTTTTGATAAATGATAAATGAAGTATTTTCTTAGAATTGTTCCCCTCCTATATGGTTCAAGAAATATTCTGTTTAATCATACACAATATATATTTCATATGTGAACACATGAAGTAATGATTTATTTAACATTATTTCATGGTTGTTAATGATTTATTAATTAAGTTATTATAAACTTTTACCCAGATTTATACCAAAATGTAATGTAGTGCTGTTGCTGCTTCCCCTAAAGAAACTAAAGAAGGAAATAGAAAAGCAGAATTTGCTGTTTGAGTGCTGCAGTCCCATGAGTGTGGGATACATTTAGGACATTGTAGGCCATGTGAAAATCGCTCAGCTGTGTCTTTGATAGAGTATGTCAGTCCAATCAGCCTGGTCGGGTGAGCCTGATTGGTTCTGCCAGTGCTGAGGGTACTCTTAAGGAAGGCTTGATATTACTTTACAACAATCCGACAGCCATAGCAGGTACAGGCCCAGTCTTCCTGGTTCACAAAGAAAGCTCCAAAACACAAGCACTCAAATTTTTTTTTTGTCATGTATATATGTACAACATGTATGTTGTCAGTTTTCCTCATTGAGAGAGAGACACTTTTTCTTCTATTTTCTTTCTTTAGTTGATTTACTTCTGTACTTTAGTGTCTCGCCTAAAAAAATATTGATAAACTTTCTAATTTATTGTTTTTTCTATTAGTTCAGTCCCTGAGGCAGGATAGCAGCACTAAACTATGATGCTCCTTTCATCATCTTTCACAGATGGGAAGAGATTTTAATGTGAGTATCTGGAGAAGGGGGCTTGGTCAAACGTTGACAGTGGGGCAGTAGGGTGACAGGACATGAATGGTAAGGGGGCATGACAATTTTACAATTTCTAGTGAGAATATCTTTCTAAACACATTAATTAGGGGTTTGAGCTAGTAGCACTGAAACCCTATAGTACTTTGAAACCCTAAAGTCGAGAACAAATGACAAAGTTTACGACATAGGCTATAACTTGTGAACGAAATGAGATATTTTTACCAAACTCGGTACACATGTGTATTATGAAGAATAATATCTCCATCTCATGCCTGTTATGTCCAGAAGCTCTAGGGGACTGAACTGGCGAGCAGTGCTCTGAAACACAGCAGTGATGATGGTGTCCCCGAGACCTGACCATTCGGCAAGCTGTTGAAACTTAGAAACTAAGTCCTCGAAACAGCGGGTCTCGGAGAACGAGCAGGACGAGTCCCATGGTTAATGCCATATCTGTAAATGGTCCATCGTTCTGTCATGAAATGCCGGTGTTGTTTCAGCCTCGCTTCTCAGCGATGCAGAGAGAGACAGAGACAGAAGTTCATACACAATAAACATTCAATAAAGGTGACCAGGATACACAAAGGGCTGACAAAGGTGCAGAGACCGACGCAGACAAACACAACACAATATTACTGTAATGACCGACACTTCACACAAGACAGGGCATGAAATAAATACAAGGATTAATCAAGACATGAAACACCTGGAGAAACACGGCTGGGGAAGGATGAACAGTGACAATAATAGTTTAACCATTTCATTTCTGTGTGTATGTGCATGTGTATGTGTGCGTGTGTGCCTATTGTCAATTTTTTTATGTGCTTCAGTGTCAGCCATACATTCTGGTTGCCTTATACAATCTCAAAGGCCTTAAAATGCTCGAACCCCGGTAATTGCTGCTTGCAGCTATATTATTTTGTTCTGATTGCATTTTTTGTTATTAACACATTCAACACCACCTAATTGCAGTTTCAGTTTAGTATTTATATTATCATTTCATTAAAGAAACAATTTAATTTAATAGTCTGTCACTCAGAGTATTGGAATCTCACTTAGAGAGATCAGTCCACTTTGAGTGTAAACTACATGAGCCAGTGCATCCATCTGCAATCATGAGTATAAGTAGGCAGTGGGTGAAGTGCATATTTATTCAGAGCCAAGGGATCACATTGTTTAGCTCCTGACTACTCTACTGAGAGAAAAAAACTAAAGGAGTTCAGCGCGCTCACAGCGTTAAGTTTGGCAAACTTGGCATAACATGTCTTTGTAAAGACGATACGGGTCTTGCTTGATACAACATATCACCCATGAGGTTGTAACCTGGTCCTGGGTGATGGTCACAATCACTGCCTCATGTGCCTGGGCATTAAGCAAGGTGAGGTGGCGTTTGTGGATGAGTCATGTTCTCAGTGTGGCAAGATGATCACCTCTGAGTTGCGGGCCAGGCTCTGTTACCTTGAAAAGGGTACCTTGCTCTGTTACCTTGGAGCTTTGTGCCTCAATCTCGATCTGGTTCTCGTCCTGGCTGCAGACAGGTGAGAACTAATGCAGGCAGTAGCACAGGTGGTCTTAGGGTTACAGTGGTGGTAAACACTGCTGGGAACCATCCATTGAGGAACCATCAATCTTCTTGCACTCTCTCCTAGTTACCTAATTAGTTATTGATGACACCTGTGTTCAATCAAGGACCTTGCATAAAAGCTGAGAAAACCAGAGAGAAGAAGGCTGAGCTCAAGGTAACAATACAGAGCACGAGGTAACTACCTTACTTACCTGATGCCCTTTTGTGTGATATCTCATTTACTGTCATCATGGAATGTCAAGCGAAGCCTTTGTGAGTGGAATCTATGTCTTATCTGCACCAAATACCACGAGGAGTATCCATGTTGCTGATCACCTTGCTGCTCACGGGAAAGATTCTAAACAAAAGGAAAAGCGATCTGGAGATCGCATCCAAGCGTGAGAAAACACATTCAACACTTATGTGTATATACTCACCTTGTGTCACTCACCTGTCTCCTCAGAGAATCAACTGCACGCCTTGTTCTGGCTCGCTCTCGCCACGCTGTGGATCAAGGAAATAAACTAACCCAGATCATAGCGATCTGGAGATTGCTGGACATTTCAGAGGATTCAAAGAGAGTGATCAGGAGATCACTCACATTTATGAACTGAACTCTCTAAAGCTTGCTTTCATCCTTATTTCAATAAACACTGTTATACTTACCTTCCATTGTCCTGACCTTTCCCTGTCTGAGTGTTACAGAAGCTCAGCCCCTCAACTTTTAAGATGAGAATACAAACCCATATGCTCAGCATGTAAGGATTTGGTCAATATCCGATCTCCAAGACTCAAGCTGGCCGTCCTATTGATGTTTATGTGGGGGAGTTCATTGAATCAGATCACTATGTGCTATGGAGCGAGCGAACCACTAGAGATCTATTCTGGTCGGGGTAAGACTATGATCTGGCTCAACGAGTTTACAAGAACGACATTCCAGAATCCCTCACTAAGCTCATAGATCGAACATTACTACTACGAGGTACATCCATGACCGTAGAGGAGGTAAAATACCCACTCTCTCTTTCCCCACCAGGGGTAGCAGTTCCTCAACCCAATAGATTGGGAAGAAAATTTCGCGACCCAGCAATTCAATCAGTAGGATCAGCAAAAAGAATCAAAGATCCCGTTCATGAATTACAGCCAGTAGAGTCGATTCAAGATCCAGTTAAACAATCACAGCCAGTAAAAACACTCATCTAACCCCGTTTTTGAGTCACAGTCAGTAGAGCTTATCCAAGATCTAGGTCATGAGTCACAACCAAGAGAACCGATCACAGGTCTAGTTTCTGATTCCCAGCCAGTGAAGCCGATCCATGATCCAGAGTATGAGTCACCACAAGTAGTCCCGATTTCTTTATATAGATCACGGTCAGTAGTGCCAGTTCCAGACCCTAGATCACGACCAGTAGTGCCAGTGCACCCTCCGGAGTCTGCTGCGCCTCCAGTGCGGCCTCCAGAGTCTGCTGGGCCTCCAGTACACCCTCCAGAGTCTGCTGCGCCTCCAGTGCCAGAGCCACAGCCCGAGTTCACGCTGCCAGAGCCAGTACCACAGCCCAAGTTCACGCTGCCAGAGCCACAGCCCCAGGACATCAAGTTCACGCTGTCAAAGTCAGAGCCCAAGTATACCAAGTTCATGTTACCAGAGCCACAGCCCAAGTATACCAAGTTCATGTTACAAATGCCACAGCTCGAATTCACACTGCAAGAGCCACAGCCCGAGTTCACGCTGTCAAAGCCACAACCCAACTATACCAAGTTCACGCTGCAAGTACCACAGCCCGAATCCATGGCCTCCAAAGGCTCCAGACCCACCATGGTTTTCAAAGGCTCCTGATCCATGGCCTCTAAAGGTCCCTTGTCCGCCACAGTTTCCATAGGTCCCTGATCCGCCACGGCTTCCAAAGGCCCCTGATCCTCCGTGGTTTCCAAAGGCTCCAGATCTACCATGGCCTGCCAAGGCTTCTGATCCGCAAGGATGGGTCAGGTCTTCAATGCCGTCCTGGAGGCATCCTGTGGGCCTTGTACGGGCTCCAGTATGCCCACCCGCCCCCCTCTCACTCTATGGATGATGTCTTGAGGTGCGAGGGCGCACGTTCCGGGAGGGGGAGGTGGTGTCACACTGTCATAGTCCACTGATACCAGCTCAGCCGTCTTTTATCTCTCCTAGTGACCTAATTAGTTATTGATGACACCTGTGTTCAATCAAGGACCTTGCATAAAAACTGAGAACACCTGAGAGAAGACGGCTGAGCTCAAGGTAACAATACATAGCACAAGGTAACTACCTTCCTTACTTACCTGATACCCTTTTTTGTGATATCTCGTTCACTGTCATCATGAAATGACAAGCAAAGCCTTTGTGAGTGGAATCTCTGTCTCATCTGCACGTAGTACCACAATGAGTATCCATGTTGCTAATCAACTCGCTGCTCACAGAAAGATTCTAAACAAAAGGAAAAGCGCTCTGGGGATCGCAATCCAAGTTTTAGAAAACACATTCAACACTTACCTGTATACCTTGTGTCACTCACCTGTCTCCTCAGAGAATCAACTGCATGCCTTGTTCTGGTTCGCTCTCGCCACGCTGTGGATCAAGGAAACAGACTAACCCATATCATAGCGTTCTGTAGATCGCCGGACATCAGGAGATCGCTCACACTTATGAACTGAACTCTCTAAAGCTTGCTTTCATCCTTATTTCAATAAACACTGTTATAATTACCTTCCATTGTCCTGACCTTTCCTTGTCTGAGCGTTACACACAGCTCTATCATTCATTTCAACCTGATGATCCTACGGTTGCTGCACGGATCTCAAGCTACCAGGCAAACATCTTACAGCTTAAATTGGCAAAGAATGAGCTTTCCATTTTCCCTGTCACTCCGACTCTACAGCATGATTTCAACATCCTAATAGGCTCATCAAAAATTATTCTTTGGAGACGGCTGGACTGGGAGTAAAAATAATTTTACGGTCCATCCGGCCCACCACCACATATAGGCCAACCATATATAGCTCTAGAAAAATCAGTTTCTTTTGGGTTTTATTCTTAAAACTGTTAATCTCACCAATACAAAACAATGCACGTTTGTTTTGTTTTTTTGAATTGCCGTCTTTGAAATTTTAAGGATAGAAGCAACTTGATGCTCACTGAATCCCTGTGCCAGTAAAGCTAGGATTGAGCCCTTTTTTCTTGAGTCAAAAACTTTCTTTTCACTTTTTTTCTGCATGTTTAGTGTTTATTTAAAAATTTCTAATTACGTTTGAAAGACTTCTAACATTTTTTACCATCCAACTGGTCACATCGCAAGAGGATACTGTTGATTACAGCAGTGCTTTTTATACATTTCCCGTTAAATACAATTGGATTCCGGTGCTCACCAAATACTTACCTCAATAAACAGAATGAAGTATGTTTGTGTAGAAATTTAACAAAGACTGCCATGAAATGAGTCATACTCAGAAAATAAAATGTCCAAAATAAAAGGGGAACTGGTGTCCTCGTTGTGCTGCTGGCGTGCGGTGAGGGTCAGGCGGTGCAGAAAGGGGAAGGGCTCCGGGAAGGGGCGGAGTACAGGCAGCTCCGGCTGCTCGCGTCTTGGCGGCTCGCCCCTCTCGCGGCGTACACTGGGGCGGCTCCGGTGCCTCTTGCACCTCTTTGGCTCGCTCTCCTAATGGCTCGCTCTCTGGACGGCTTGCTCCTCCAGCATCAGCCCGGCGTCGCTCCGCCACAGGGACACCAGTGTGCATGCACAGTTCTGCGCCCCTCCTCTCATCCGCCCACTCCCATCGGAGACCTGGAGAAGGGCGTCGCTGAAGGACGGGGAGGCGATGATAGGCGTGCGAGGCCAGCTGCCTCGTCACAATATATATATAAAGCTTCAGTCTGTAAATTCGGGCGCTCTAGTGGTTAATAAATAGAATGCGTGCATCCTGTGGAAGAACACTGAAGCTGAAGCTTCTTCTCTCTGTTTATGTCTATGTCTAATTACGCAGGTACTGAGCTACTCTGCAACAGTACCTACCTGAACCGGTCTAAATAATCTGAATATAAACACGTATTATAGGTGTATTGTAATGATATGGGAAAAGCCAAAAACATGGTTTGGAAAATGGATTCATGGTGGACTCACTTATTAAATGATGTTTGTAGAACATATTTCGGGAGGATCACGTGCAGGTAATTATTGCGGATGGCTCCGCGTTTCCCAATCACATCGTAAGCGATGTACGAATAAATAGTACGAATTCCCTTACCTCGACAGCTAGTTCATAGCACCCCTCCGCCACCCCTGACTCCGCTCCATTCTTCATCCGGAAGGAAAACATTCTTTAACATGTGTGCTATTCTTTAACACTGTCATAAAGTCTTCCTCAGACGGCTACATTCACAAATAAAACAATAACTGTCCAAAAAGAATTATTAATTACCATTTGCAAATTATTTGTATGTTATCTGTATGTCATATAGTGAACGCCTATGATACGGGACTAACTGCGTTATGAATGGCTTTAATACATAATGCTTCTTTGTATTTACCTTAAATACAGGACAATTCCATATTATACCTAGTGTTAAGCAACCCTGGCCAATACATTTACTGTGTTTTAATTACAAAATCTTTCAAATGTACTGTATGTGAAATGCTTTTTCAAGCATGGCAATGCTTTCAGTTCACCTGAATCTAATTATGTTCCCTAGCTGCACCTCATGCCTGTGAGAAACAACAAAGCTTCCTTTTGTAAAGACAAACTTACACCGTTAAAACCTATGTTATAAAAGGCAGCTAAATGCTCGGGATAATTTAGAGTTTTAAGTCATTTGATTTTGCATTGTTTCGTTTCTGTTCATTCAAAAGCAAATGTAGCTGCGTTCTAACAATACATATTCAAACTATTAATCAGCCATTAAGTTTATTTTCTTCTAAACAAATCTGAGTTTAAGTAGAACAGCTTGAGACCAGTAAGATACCATTACCATAAATAACAAAGTGGTGTTAAATGCTGATTCTGTTAGGATCATCTCCAAAGGGAGCAGTAAAACTGGCTTTTCAACATCTGAAATCATCTTCTATAGAAAGGTGGAGTTATTTATAACGGTGGTGGCGGCTGATACGATTTTCCAAGAGACGGATGCTGTGATGTCACACCGAATCAGATTCAGTACATTTTCCTCGTATCTGCTGACATAACGGAAAATGAATTTCTGCTTCTAAAGGAAGGACCTCGCATTCAGTGACCCTTACTGAAAATCGTGTGGTTGTGGGGCGCTCTAAAATGAATGGCTGCTATGCGTCCTATTTCATCTCAGATGTTTCTCTCTTATTATCTCTCTCTATCTCTCTTGTGCATGTGTTTCTCTTTTGCTTATGTTACCGCCAGATGGAATTGGTAGATTCCAATCAATGTTCTTCTTTGACTAATTACTCTGACAAAGACGGTGAGGATCCAGATGAATAGATGCCTGCTGAGCATGCCTGGCAACACACACGCAGAGGCTGTTTCAAGAAACAGGCCAAATATATCTTCCTAAGCAGCTAGAAATCTGCTATATAATGATTCTATATTAAACACTCACCAAGAGATGATCGGGTATGATGACTTTGGATTTAGGCCACTGTTAAGGCCGATTATGTCTTATTTATCTGAGGAGGAAAAAAGTTCCAAATGGCTGAACAATGTTATACTGTTTGCATACTGTATATCCCAACACCACCCACATAGCTGCGTACCCACATGCTAATAACAATAATGTGCTAATAATATTTGAATATGTTCAAATATGTGCCATACTTGAAGTGGCCCACATATTTGTCAGGATTTAACAAACCTGTCTTTACTACAACTATGTAATTAAACAGAGTACTGAACAACATTACTTACTGAAGGAAAATTGCTTAGACCAATGTTCTCAAACATTTGACTCTACATCCATTATGTAAACAGACTTTCAAGTACCAGATAGTATATGTCTTAGATACGAAATTACAGACAAATACAGGCAAGTTACCATGATACCACACTACTTTACTATAAAACACAGATGCATAATTGTATGGCAAGATACAACAGAAAACAACCGCAAGCAGTGATAAAACAATTACGTGACATAATTGGCTATTAAAACCAATTATTTAGCTCTCTGATATAAAAAAAAAAAAAACTGCTGTAGTAACTTAATATTACAAGCAAAGTAGGCAATTTGTTTAAAAAAAAATTCTGTTATGCTTAAGCTTCGTGCAGTTGTGTAAAATAACTTCCGCTGGAGCCTGTATGAATGGCAGTGCCTGTAGCATGTAGTTGTTGTGATTTATAAATAAACAATTAATCATAGATGTTTTTTTATCAAAATATGTTGAGCACAGTTTTCCATCACTAATCGGGTATGATGAAATGAGGACAATGCATATTTCATGATTTAAATGGAAGCGCTAGGTGTATGAATTTACAATGCTTCAGAGACAGACCAGCCTTTACTTAAAAAATGAATTCCATACAAGCTTATCATACTATAGAGCAATAAAATGGGGCCAGCTTATACATCTTACAAATAATTTTACAACGACTAAAGACTGTTAAAATTAAAGATTAGTCATAGCATTGCTTTCATGCACTTACAGTACTTTACTTTCCGTTAGGTTACGATCGTCACATATAAGATCAAACTGGAATTGTTTAAATATAGTCATATTTTTCATCCCAGAGCAAAAATAGCTGTTTTTACTATCTCAAAAGTGACATATCCTCTGGGTTTGAGCCCATTGAATAGCATTATAATGTAGATACAATTTGGAGATGAATATCATTATTCATTCATTGTGCAATGACAAAACTATAACACTAAAAATAAAATGAAAACACTGTGTATATATATATATATATATATCCAAGTATTTCTCCAATGTGAGCAGTCGCAGGAAGATTACTCATTAATTATCTCATGACTGTGGCAACACCGACAACGCTTACAAACGCTCACTTACAGTACATAATGTTTCACGGCAAAATGGAATATTACACATATAGTAGGGTATCATTTAAAGGGTAAATCAATTTTTTTAACTGAGAATCTGCCCAAGGCTGCTTATGTTACTGCTGAGGAAATACCTGGAATGAGGATTTTAATGTTTTAATTTTAGTGTTTTTTCATAGTGCCATTTTTATTGTTTTTAATTATTGCCCAATGTACTGTTATCATCAACACTTTTTGAACACAGATTTTAGTGCTCTTTAATGTGATGTTGTTTATATGTCATTCTTGCATTTTTTTAAAGAAAAACAAAAAAACTCATCTGTTTCTGAATGTGGGTAACCAACTGTCACCGAAAGTGCCTCCGTGGCTTTCTCTGAATGGCAGCAGCGGGAACCTTCACTGGAATATTAGTTCTCACCCGGACCCATGTGCCCCACGCACCCCGGCTGATTCGCCACAGGTGTTCATTGTTATTTAGCGTTTATAAGGCACGGACTGAGCGCTACTCTTTGCGAAGTCTTATCAGCCCCCATGGTGATATTTTTGACCGTTCCTTCCGTGTTTGATATTCTGTGTATGACCCTGGACAGTTTTTCCCCGTGTTTGATTATTGCTGCCTGCCTTTCTGCCTTCTCTCTGGCATATCTGTTCACTGTGGATTAGTCTGATGTTCCGTTACACCAACCTGATCTTTCGTACATATTTTACGAGGTGGCTATTTCGTAAGAATTTATACGATTTCTTCTAAATTGTACGTATTTTACGAGTTGCCAATTTGTATGAATTTGTACGAATGACCTAAACCTTACCCCGGCCCTAAACCTACCTGTGACGGGGTTTTAAACAAATCGTACAAAATTGGGCACCTCGTACAAATACGTACAAATTGGTCGTGAGACTGTGTTGGGATAGCATATAAACAGCATGCCATTCATGAAATATGCGTCAGAATATCATGACAACATTTTTCCTCATTTCATCATATTCGATTAATGATGGAAAACTGTGGTTAACGTATATTGATGAAACATTTATGACGAATTGTTAATTAATCACACCAAATAAACCCATGCTATATGTATTGCCATTCATTCAGGCTACAGCGGAAGTTATGTTACACAACTATTTAAAGTTTCCGGTTTTCAAACGCGGAGTGTGAAAAAGGCCCATAGGTCCCACCTATCTGTTAATGTATGTGCACTGAACAAAATTATAAATGCGGCACTTTTTTTTGCCTGAACTGAAAGATTTAAAGGTACCGTATGTAGGATTGACACTGAGTGGTTGAACTAGGTATTGCAGTTCAAATTCTAAATATTGGAGATGGTTTTTTTTCACCCGGCCCCTCCTACTCAGACCTGACGCACAAGCAGGTTGCCAAATTAAAAGACAGCAACTAGAACGAGCGTAATGACGATGGAATGCGCTGTGTTTATGCAGAGCAGGCAACCTGGATGACGAAACACTACTGATGTCGTGATTGGTAGATAGATGGAGGGTGGCGCTTCAGACCAAAACAAAACATGACAACATAAACATCAGTTGAGGGCTGCAACTGCGCTTTTTAAATGAGAATATCCAGGCTGTACTACTGCTGTCAGCGATATCAGTACTTGAAATTAACATGTTTTCTTAATGCCTGTTGAACATAACAGAGACATTTTATGATTATTACAATACATTGCTTACATACAGTTCCTTTAAGACTTTTTCTATGTACACAAAATGCCTATTTCTTCTTAAATATTGTTCATAAATCTGTCTAAATCTGTGTTAGTGAGCATTTCTTCTTTGCTGAGATAATCCATCCAGATCACAGGTGTGGCACCTCAAAATGCTGATTAGACAGCATGATTATTGCACATTTATTATTGTAATTTAATGTGCTTTATTGTAATGTTTTTTTACCAGTGAATGAGGCAATCTGACTGTTGCATTTAACCAACGCCACTTCTTATAGTGCTGCTGGTTAGCCTCTGGTCTGCCTATTCATATTCTTGTGATTTGTAGGAGGCGTGTCTTTGGGGAGTGATTTGCAGGGGTGGGATCTTACGGCTTTAAAGCCACTGTTGCTTGTTATTGCTAGCCTCTCCGAAATCACCTTGCCTAACGTAATGCTAGAAAGCCAATACAGTGGTGATCTTTTTAATAATTATTAAAATAGCTTTTCACAATCATCATGACCAAGGAGGGAAGGATATTATAGTTTAGACTGCCCCTACTTGGCTCTGTCCCTGTGTCTCAACCCAACGGGCTGAACAAAAAACCTAATTTGGCCAACTCTGAATGAACTTTGCTTTGCCCAAATGTTGTTCGAAATGAAACCACACCATCATTCTTAAATTTTGCTTGGGGCCTTTATGAATACAAGCTTGAGACCCACTTGGAATGGTTCAGGAAAGACTTGTGTCATGACAGGGATCCTATTTTATAATTTAATGCTGTGTTTAGTTTTTTTCAGGCAACCAATAGTTCATAAGACCAATAGCCAACTCATAATCATGTAATAATGTACGTTCAAAACTTCGAGTGGGCTAATGAGCAGTGAAAACCAACTGGCATCACTGCAATGCGATCTTGGCTAAACTCGTCGCTGAATCCCTCAGGTTCTTCCAGGGTGAGTTTCTTTCTAGCTTTATTGAGTCACACTTGTAACCAAGCCCGCTCCACCACCGCAAATCCAATTCATGACAGTTTGTGCGAGCGATTTACAGTTGGCAGCAATGACATTTTGCAGATCGTAAAAACCCCCTGCACGGTAATACAACCTTATTAATGAATGTATTAGCTGCAATGCATCCCTAGAGCCTGCAACATGGGGAAAAGAGAAAAGGTAGATTTCGACTAGATGGGGAGGGTTGATGAGTCATCCTACCCGGTTTGCAAGCTGGGGTCGAGAAGCATGAGGAAGATCCACACGCAGGGGATGCATGCTGCGAGCTTGCGGAGAACGCCAGCCATATCACTGAGTTCTGAACGCCTGCAGAAAGAAAAGGGAAAGGAGGGTGAGAACGAGCAAATTAGTAAAGTGGAGAACTTCATAAGAATACAAGCCCTGCGACCTGCGCCTGCCAGCAACTGATGTGAACATTTGTATAGACTCAGTACAAGTTTTGATATTTTTAGTGAGCTGTTTTTCCCCTTGTATCTTTACCCTCCAGTTCCCCCCTGTTGATTTGTAGATGGATACGTTCCACCTGTGCATCACGTGGGCACACTGTAAACAAATGTACTGTATAGTAGGGGCTCCATAGTGGAAAGCGACTTCCTGTAGGATGTTTCGAACTCCCGTTTAGTAATTGTCATCGTGAAGGCTCTGGAAGATTGTGTGCTCTTAAAGGCTGTCACAACAGCTACAGAAAGAGTGTTATAAACACAAGCCAACAATAAGAGCAGAATGTAAATGCAAAAACCATTAAAATCCCCGGTCGACCTGCCAGGGCCAGCTAGGCAGGAGAATCCAGCTGTTTCCACAACTCCATTTTTTTGTAACATAATGCACACAATGTAATTGGGTTTATTTATAGTTTGCCTTGGCTCTACCTCTGCTTTCAGGAATGTGAACTGCTGATGTTTATGACAAAGAATTCAACCAATTTTATTACTGTGTAGATGGAGCTTTTATCATTTATAAGCTCCTCTCCATCTACACCCTTAAAGAAAACAAGATAATTGAATGTGTCAACGTATGTCCTTCTAGCCACTGTTTCGTATCACTAGTCCAGGAGGTGGTGTTGCTCAACTTCATAGGATGAGGAACAGACAAACTTACGTTATTTACAGTCTTTGTTAAACAGTCTTGACTGTTGCCAGTGTCATTTCTGTAATATAATTTGGTATGAAATAAAGGCTCTTTTTGACTTTTCTGTCACAACAGTTGTTATAATGTGCTGCTGATGATGCAGCATGCTGTCCATCACTTCACTAAGGACTGTATGTAGCTCCGCCCCTTTTCAGTCATTCACTCATTGTCTTTAGTTTTGCATTTGTATGTTCACAGCGAACACAAAGTCGTACAAAATGAATGAACCGCTCGTAAAAAAAAAAAAAAGCCTAGTCAACTGACATTTGTTATGACACCTGCCTCGAAAAATGACAATACTTATGGTAACTTTAGTTAAATCTACAATATGTACTGTCAATCCACTTCACTACCAGTGAAGTTCTAGAAAAGGGATTGGGGTTAGAGCTAAACTCAGCAGGACAGTGGTCCTTTAGGACAAAAGTCTTCCATCCTTGCTATAGAGCTACCACAAAAATGGACGTTCAAAGACAGATTCTTAAGGGGGTCTGAATACTTTCCATACCCACTGTACATCAGGGCAGGTGATATTGCAAAAAAAAAACCATTCACTTTTGCTCTAAAACCAAACTTTGCCCTCAGACATCAAACACAAGCCCTCAAAAACACACACACTA
>JAUCMU010000030.1:135364-149731 GCA_032275025.1 Enteromius treurensis
CTGTTGCTATGACAGCAAGTCCCGGATGAGCGTCGAAGAACGAAACAATCCAAGATCAGGACAAATCCACAACAATCAAATCCAGCTAACTGAGTTAGCGAGGTACGAAGAACGGAACCCCAGGACAAAGAACCAGAAAACAAACATGGGAAATCCTCAGAAATGATGGCTTGGCGGATCAAGACTTCCGGACAGTTGGTGTGTGAATCTGGCTAAATGCTGTGGTAAATGAGGGTGTGTCTGATTGCGAGCAGGTGTGTGATGGCAAATCTGAAACAGGTTAGAGTGTGTGGTGCATGATGGGAGATGCAGTCCAGAGGTGAAGAAATGATTGTTTGTGGTTGAGGGTGAGAGCAGACAGACCAAATGATAACAATAAAAGAGAAAAAGACTGCACAATCTTTTCATATCAATTTACGTCACAAAAACTAGACATAAATGAACTAAAACTCTCGTATATAAATCACCCTGGGATTTACACCTATGGAGCACTAGCAATATTACTTTTTATACAAAATATAGCTGTTGCACAGTATTGGTGTCTTTTCCACCACAACACTGTAACTTCCTAACTTCCTATTTAGATGGTTTCTGTGTAAATGTTCTGTGACATTACATCACATGTTAAATTTCATCAACAAAAAACTAAGAAAACATAATATGGCTTGAATACATTTATTCTATGTCATTCCAAACATGCTGTACTTTCAAAGTAGTTTTTGAAAAAAAATAAAAAAAGGTAAGTCAAATAAGAGTATTTTGCATACATGAAATGATAAGTATTAATTCAAAGGTAGTCAGTGAAGCTATTTTTTTTTCTCAAAAAAGTACATAATTGTCATTTCCACCCCACTATCCTTCACCACCCCACATCAGTTTTATGCATCAAACTCAGCACTACACTAAAAACAGGTGTTCTTATGTTTAATGACTTTAATGAACTTTTAAAGTCATTTTTAATGAATTTTTTAATGAAAATTAATTACTTATCCCCAATTTCAAGGAGCAGAGGAGTATAAAAATGTTGTCCGGCTGGGCTGCTCCATCTGCCTTAAGTGGTTCAACTGTAACGTCATGAAGCTACAAGAATACTTTTTGTATGGAAAGAATACAAAACTAGCAAGTTTATTTAAAGATTCGGCACCAGAAAGTGACCAGAGTTTGTATATCACCCGGTGTATGCTATCAACTTACACAGTTCTGTATTAGACAGAATGGAAAGCTAGACAGTTTCTCTTCAGGAACTCGTGCTGCGTCCAGTATACGCTATGGGGAATGCCTCCAGCGTTACGGCTCTGAATGTGTGTGAAATCAGACCAATGAAATGGGCCGACGTCATGAGTGGTGACGTCACAGGCTGGGAAGTATATGAGCACATGGGATGCAACCGGCATTAGCTTTTTGCCATTCAGCAAAGCTTGCTGTGAGTGTGTGTGTGAGAAAGATATTTCAACGTTTCCCAAAGTAAAAAGAAAAAAAGCACAGAATGTCCAAGCATTTAAAGAAAAGTGATCGGGGCGACAGACGAACAGACGCTTGCGGGCTATCTGTCTCCCGCCACAGCATCATCCTTGAAGGCTCCATCCCTTCCCTCCAAGCAGCTCAGAACAACGTCAGCCTGGTTGGGAAGGGGTACTCAGCAGCAGGTCAGGCTGCCGCATGCCTACATATGACATATGGCATACCAGGCTGACCTGCTTAGCGAGTTGGATGAGAAGGAGACGGTGAGCTCTGATGACATCCGTGAGCTCAGGAGGACCGCTGACCTCTCACTGCGAGCCACCAAAGAGACCGCGCGCTCTATTGGCCGGTCTATGTCAGCTTTGGTGGCTGCAGAGAGAGGCATCTCTGGCTAACCCTGTCCAATGTAAAAGAAAAGGACAGGGCATGCCTGATGGATGCCTCAGGGCCTGTTCGGCGACGTTGAGACATGCAAACAGATGGCGGCGTTTCAGCGGTTCCTCCCTCGTCGCTCTCCAACTCGCAGGGCTGCTGGGTGGGAGCAGCCCCAGCTGAGAAGCGGAGTGTCGCCGAACGAGCTCCTCCCAGAAGGAGAAGGGAGAACTGAGGGGTTTAGCCTGAAGCACAACCCTCAAGTCATGCTTCGGCTGTGAGGACCCCTCAAAAGAAGCCCTGAGGTCTCTGTCATAGGGCTTCAGAGAGTGGTCCCCCGGTCTGCAGTGCCCTCAAGAGGTTTTTTCATTTACCCTGCCGGAGATCCAGGGGATGAATGCCTCCAGCGAGTGCCAGCCTCAGCCCCGGCACGACCAGAGAAACATCTTAGCGGGCTTGAAGGCCAGTACATTAAGCACTCGCGGGGAACTGTCTGCGACGCCACCTGCAGGTGGTGCGCAGCATTTCAATCAAGCATTTCCTCTCTCTCAACCAAAGACCAGCCTTGAGTGTCTGGTTCCCTTAGTACATTATTTGGCAGCATGGAAGCTCCTGCCGAATGTAGCTCGTTGGGTCCTGCGAACTGTAGAAGGAGGTTACAGAATTCAATTTGGGAAGCCTCCACCACGCTTTGCGGGTGTGTTACCAACACTCGTGCGCGCCGAGCAGGCTCTGGTGATGGAGCAAGAAATAGACACATTACTGAGAAGGGAGGCCATCCTCACAAAGTTCAGTCTGGGTTCTACAGCCTGTATTTAATTTTTTCAAAGAAGGATGGAGGGCTGAGGCCCATTTTAGATCTCAGAACCCTGAACCGCTCAGTAATGAAACTGAAATTCAGGATGCTGATCGTGAAGCAGGTTGTGTTACAAATCATGTCCGAGGACTGGTTTGTCACAATAGATCTGAAAGATGCGTATTTTCATGTATCCATCCATCCTTCGCACAGGAGATATCTGAGGTTTGCTTTTGGGGGCAAAGCATACCAGTATCGGGTTCTCCCCTTTTGGTTTGTCCCTCTCACCCCGTACGTTCACGAAATGTGTGGATGCAGCCCTTGTGCCGTTGAAGCTTCGGGGGCATTCGCATCCTCAATAATATAGACGCCTGGCTCATTTTAGCACAGTCAGAGGAGGAGGCGAGGAGACATCGGGATGTCGTCCTCGCTCACATGCAACATTTGGGGCTGAGGCTAAACGCCAAAAATAGTGTATTTCAACCAGCACAGACAATCACCTATCTCGGTGTGATATGGGATAGCGATGCACACTCGTATGACCCGTGCCCGCATCGAGTCAATTCGCACGGCAGTCTCAGCTGTGAGAGAGGGTCAGTCACTGACTGTCAAGTCAAGTTTCCAGAAACTGTTGGGTCTCATGGAAGCGGCATCCAACATGATACCTCTTGGTCTGCTGCACATGACACCCCTGCAGTAGTGGCTGAAGAACAGGGGCTTTTCCTTGAGGGGAAATCCCCTCCACATGATCAAAGCGTCACACCGAACAATACGGGCCTTAGACATGTGGAGGGAACCCAGGTTCCTGTATAAGGGCCCGGTGCTGGGAGCTCTGTGTCACCGCATAATGCTTGTGATGGATGCATCTCTCACCGCTTGGGGAGCGGTCATTAGTGGCCGCTCAGCCCGCGGTCTGTGGAGCAGTCACTATCTCTCTAGGCACATCAACCGGCATGTGTTAGTTTGCAGTGACAACACATCTGTGGTTTCTTACATTAACCACCAGGGGGGGCTGAGATCACGCCCCTTGTTCAGGCTGGCTCAGCACATCCTGGTGTGGGCTCAGGGAAATCGTTATCTCTCAGAGCGGTTTATATTCCTGGCCATCAAAATGTGGAAGCAGACTTCCTGTCAAGACAGGGGCCGAGACCCGGGGAGTGGATGCTTCATCCTCAGACGGTGAAGCAAATCTGGAGAGTCTTTTATACAGCAGAGGTGGACCTCTTCGCATCAAAGGAGAATGTGCAATGTCCCCTCTGGTACTCTCTAGCTCATCCAGCTCCCCTGGGGCTGGATGCGATGGTGCAGACGTGGCCGAGGCTCCGTCTGTACGCTTTTCCCGCGATTGCTCTGCTTCCAGGGGTTCTGGAGAGAGTGCCCCGGGACGAGGTCAGTCTACTGCTTGTAGCGGCATTCTGGCTGGGCCGAGTGTGGTTCTCGGACCTGATGTCTCTTGTGGACGGCTACCCGTGGGAGATTCCAGTCAGAAGAGACCTCCTCTCACAGGCAGGGGGCACAGTGGGCCACATAGATGGGCCGAGGGAAGACACAAGTTTACCATCTGGGAAACGTTTTTATGGAGACACCTTCGCAAGAGATTACCCGTGGGGAATCAGACATGCAGCCACCTATCCCAGTAGAGGGGCTGACCTTCCGGGCATTGCAATCACCTAATACTGGGCCTAGCATCAGACTGCTCCGCCTCAGTTTGAGCGCATTTGGTGCTTGAAGGATGCTCGACCAGGGTCCGCAAAGAGGAGACACGACTGGGAGAGTACGGCGCTCGCATCCCCTGTCAGGACACCAAGCGGTCTGAACTATCTGTTTTGCAACAGGGAAGAAGAGACCGGTACAACTGGGAGGTTGTAATACCGTGCAAAAGTATTTGGTGTCGCCCAGCCCGCAGCTCGACAAATATCTGCCAGCGAGGCCCCTTGTGCCAGAGCATGGGAGTAGGCTACACCCCTAGTGGAGTGAGCTCTCACGCCCAGGGGACACGGCTCGTCTTGGGCATGGTAAGCTAAGACGATGGCATCGACTATCCAGTGGGCCAACCTCTGCTTGGAGACAGCCTTCCCTTTCTGCCGAGCTCCGTTACAGATAAAGAGCTGCTCAGAGCTTCTGAAGCTCTGGGTGTGATCCACATACAGGCACAATGCTCTGATGGGACACAGCAACGCCAAGGCTGGATCCGCCTCCTCCGAGGGCAGTGCTTGCAGGTTCACCACATGGTCCCTGAAGGGAGTGGTGGGAACCTTTGGCACGTATCCAGGCCAGGGTCTTAAGACCACGTGAGAGTAGGCTGGCCCGAATACAAGACACTCTTCGCTTACCACATGAGCAGAACACCAGTCAGCGAACAGACACCACTTCAAAGCATAAGTTTGCATAAGAGGGTCCCCTCGGCACGGGAATATAACCACTGGCAGTGGGGGGACTCGCGAGAGGCAAACAGGTCTACCTGCGCTCCAGATTTGCTGTTTCATCTACCTTTTGCTACGGACACTGACCACTCTCTCGCCTAGCCTCCGCCATATTAAAGTTTTGCACATGGATCCAAAATGTTCCCGTTTCCTTCATGATACACATCATTAGCGTAACAGAATGATCAGCCTTCCAGGATCCAGCAGCTTTAATTATCAGCTACCGGTAAGAGGGGATTCCCTCCACGCCGCCACGGCAGGATTATAATCGTGCTTCAGTACACAGTCTGAACACAATATTTCAAAACGGTCGGTGTATCGAGGAATATGTGGCCGAGTTTATTGCATATAGTCATCTTTTGTGTTTGGATGTGGAATGAATCAAAGCGTGTTTACTGATGGGACTAGACTCAGATTTGCTGTATGCTTTGCCCAAGGAGGACCCTAACTGGTCGTTTATGGAACTAATTGACTCTTGTTCTACGGTTTTGTGGGTCTTCCTTCACAGTGGAAGAGGTGAAGGAGGAGAAATCCAGTGATCGCGAGGGGAAACACCGTCACAACCTCATGAACACCGTTCCCGAAGCTGAACCGTCACACAAAATGGCGTCTTTCCTGCATCATGGTACCAGCCTTCAGCACAAGAGGAAGCCACGCCACAGTCCTCAACCTCCACTGGCGCACCTCAGTTTTTCCCAGCATCGTGGAGGCTCCTAGTAAGGACAACGAGGCTTCACCGAGACTGAGGAAGCTGAGTTCTCGTCTGTAGGACGATGTCGGTGAAGGCAGCTGGGGTGTTCAGGAGCTCCACTCAGGCCTCTACAGCAGCCTGTTCCTTTGCCTGAGCTCTGTTCAGACCCGGCTATGGAGCTTTCTCCAGTGACTGCACGCTGCTCAGAGATGTCGACCCAGGTTGTGGATTCTCTGAGGCCCTCGCTGGTGGCTGCTTATGAACTTTTTCCCTGCCCTGACCTTGACATTCAGGCCTTTGAGCTTTCACTCTGCTTAGAACTGGCCATGGAGGCCGTATAACTGTTAGCCTGCTCTGCAACGGCCTTGGAAGCCGTCAGTGAACTTTTACCCTGCACTGAGCTGACCAAGGAGAACATGCAGCTATCCCTCTGCCCTGAATCAGGCACTAGAGGCCTCGGACTGTCATCTGGACCTGCTCCGGCAATCGGGACCACTCACCCCAAGCTGGGTGCAGGTATGAACAAAGCCTTAGAGGCCATCACTAACCTCTGTGTGTTTATGTATGCAGTTTAGTCTCCTGCTCCACCCTGGAGTGCCTCCCCGCCGTTGGGTCCGCCCAAGTGGTCATCACCGCTCTGGCTCTGCCCTGGTGGATGTCCTCGCTGTCTGGTCAGCTCCGGAGGACATCTCAACCATCAGCACCACCCTGGAGGGCGTCTCCTCTCGCTGCAGCGCCCAGATGGACCTCGCCATGGACCTTTTTTTTGTTTTGTTTTGTTTATCATCTCACTGATCAATGTATATGGATTCCCTGCCTTTGTAAGGGTTCTCTGTGTTTCCCTGTGTTCAATCGTGTCTTTTGGATTATCGTTACGGACCCCGCCTGACTTGGATACTGTATCACCTCGCCCCCTGGACACTGCTTCGCCATTGTTGTTTGTTGTTGTTTGACCTGCCTGTTTCGACCCTCAGCTTGGATTATATTAAAGTTTTGCGAATGGATCCGAACGTTTTCCATTTCCTTCATGATACACATCATTATCGTGACAGCATATGACATGAAATTATAAAGTTTACTTGCCTTGAACTGTCTGTCACACATGCAGGTGTCATGAAGCGGCTATGTCGTGTTGCGCTCTGGAGCAGAAAAGCCAGCCTCTGTGTCCTTAACTCCTGGCGCGGGCATAAAAACACAAGCTCAACAAGTCTAAAATATTATATCCAAAACATTAATTTTTAACAATTATCACTTCATCAGCCTCAAAATAATTATTCTAGTCTTTATTTCATAGCACAATTTCCTATCAGTTTAAGCACAAAAAAATGTAATACATTTTTAGATGTACGGTAACTTAAATTTAAAATGTAATAACTTCAAAAAGTGCAAATATTGTAAAATTGCATGTAAATATGATATAAGACACTCACGGTTGTTATATTAAAAGTATTTCTGCCGTTCAGCAAGGCTGTTAATTTCTGAGGAAATTGTCTGCGTATTTTTCAATATAAGCTCTTTTCAGACTATTCCTGCCTTCCATGAAATCTCAAAATACTCTGTGACACAATCAATGAATCATGACTTTAGATTTTTAAACTTTACTTACCATATACATGGTACACCATATATACATATGTCACGTGCTTCCATCTCGAGACGATAAAAAATGGCGGCATCTTGCAACGGTGTTGTCCGAAGTGCGTGCTCTCTTTAACGTCTGTGTTCTCAACCCAGCCTCACTTCTGAAATGATATCTACACTCCTAATACAAACCCAGACAAAATGCGGGAGCAAATTCAATCCAGGGCAGTGGATGGTAAAGGCACAGGGCAGACAAGTGCCCATACAAAACACAAGAGAAAAGAAATCACATAAAATGGCAAATAAAAACCAACATCGTCTAAGTGCTCTAACAGAAAACATTTCACACATGACAGACAGAAGAACAGCAAGGACACTAAAACTCAAGCATTGTGCTCATGACAGAAACACACACATGTTGGATTTGGGGTTTTATGGGGACATTCCATAGGTGAAATGGTGTTTATACCCTGAGGACTGTATATAGTATTGCCCTACCCTGACCGTACACCTAAACCTACCATTTACACGAAACTACAGGCATTGTTTAGATTTAAAAAAAACAACAACAAAAAAAAACACCATTTAGTATGTTTTTAAAGCCTTTTGAATTACGGGGAAAATGAAAATGTCATCATTCATCACCTTCATATTGTCATACCCATATCATTATACAAATTTGTGTCCTCATAAACCACATAAACATGCACACACATTACAAAGAGCTTGAGGAATGAAAATTTGGCTATGATAAGGGATCCACCAGAGTATACAGCAAGGAAAACAAACCCTAAAGCTCTGTTCTCACTCAGGGACTAGACCAAAACATAAGACACAAGTGTCTGCATGCTATCACCAAATTATAAACATGATGACCAAAGTATAGTAAATAATGACATATAAACCATGTTTATATTATAATGACCATGTGGTTTTACACATTTGTGAAAAAAAAATCGCGTTTGTGAATTTAAGAATTTGTAAACTGTATATTGAAAATATAAAACATTTTACATTAGCACATAACATCAGCTGTTAAAATTGTAACTACAGTATCTAAGCTTTTAAATCAAATTTCAAAGTGTTGAAATGAAGAGAAAATATGCACAGGAAAAGAGAGACAGACAGAGATTCATATGATGAGTGATGTTAAAATGGACTTTGTGTGCTGCTAATTACTGCAATTTGTAGGATGCATGACATTGACAAGTGCTGTGTTAATTTTTGTTGGGGCATGTTGTGCACATGTGTGCTTGGACGGGTGGGGAATGGGGGTGTTGGGGGGTGATTAAGAGCAGGATTAGCCGGCTGTCCTTAAGAGGGGGGCGGTGCATCAAGAGACCAGCCTGACCTTCTCATTTCAACCTCATTAGTATCTCATGTCAACACAACAGTGGCTCCTTAATCATTTGCTTTCATCATTGGCTCTACTTCAGACACACACACAGACTGCCCCTTAAATTCCCTGACACAAATATAAACACAAACATGGGGTAAACTTAACTAATTTCCCCAAGAGCACGTTGGAGGGAAAAAAAAAGAATAAAAAAAAAGAAAATTGCTGACAGCACATGATACACGTAGTACAATCAATGTTCTGATCGTGTATCTAATGTTCTCCTACCTTTAAAGGTGCATTATTACTGGTGTTGACTGTTGTGCTGGTAAACAGTAATACCGCAGCTCGTCTATCTGTGTCAGAGAGTGTGCCATGGCCAGGCCCACACAGGCCGCAGTAAATGAGCTCTATTCATTTCCAACCATCGGCATATGGCAGCCTATTGTTTGTTCTAGACAAGTGATGCTATTTGTTGGCATGTTGTATCATTTCACAAATCCTTCTCTATAGACTTTGGCACTTAACAGCCCAACAGAGATGAAAAGATAATACGTTTCGATATATGTTTATATATAATATAAGCATTATATTACATATAAATAAGCATTATTTATATGTTAAGCATTTAAAAGGACTTACAGACAAACACTGATGTTTTTATGTTAATATATATATATATATATATATATATATATATTAGTGCTGTCAAACAAATATAATACAATATAAATACAAACACATGCATAATGACTATATCATGTTTATAGATTAAATATGTATATTTATAATATAAAATATAAGAATATAAATGTCATGTTCAGCTGGAGATGCCAGTCTGCTGATGGCACTACAGCTCCAGCAAACTGTTTTATGTCTGCTTTCACCCGTTGGACTAATCATCAAAGAACTCATGTCTCCGCCTCTCTTGTTTGTTGTCAAGGTGTTTCATTGTTTCTCCGCCTTATGTCACATGTATAAATACATGGGATATCCTTTTGTTAGTCGCTCGTCAATGTTGGATGTACGTCTGTTTTCCCTGTTGTCAAGCCATCCGTGTTTTCCTGTGTTTCTCTACCTCCCTGAATCTAGACCCAAGCCTGCTCTGGGACTCTCGCTCTTGCCTCGCTCCTCTGGAGTCTGTTTGTCTCATCGCCTGACCCTTTGCCACGAACTCAGATTATTCTCTTGCCTGTGTCTCTGATATCCCCGCTTGCCGTTGATAACCTTGCTGCCTGTTTCACTCTGTGTGTGTGTGTCTCCAATAAATTGTTGCATATGGATCCGTACACCTTCCCGGGTCTCAATCGTTACAATTAATATAACACTTATTAATTATTTATGAACACATAGTTATGTTTTGTAAATGATTAGTTCATCATTAACTAATAACTTATAAATGCCTTACAACTGGACGTTATTATAAAGTGTTACCAAAATATACTGTACAAACAAGCAAATACCAGTGAGTAGATGAGTTTTTTGTAATAACATTGTATTGTCCCAATAACCTTTTTAGTCACATTAAGCCTTGTATAGACTTGTTTCTGTTCTTGTTAAGTTAATTAGTTTATCCTTACCACCTGTGTTCCTCGCCTGTCCTGCATCTTCCCTTGTGTATTTAAGCCCTTTGTATTCTGTCCATTTGGTCGATTGCCAATGTTATTATGAGTGAAGTTATTTTGTGTGTATTCTTGTCCTGTGAACAGTCTCCAGTAAAGTTTATGTCTACTTACCACAAGTGCTTCCTCGCCTGCTTTGATTACGCACCCACTCTGACAGTACGATCGACAATGACCAAACCGAAGAGGATGATCACCCCAGAGGAGATTCTCCACCACCTCCTCAAAGGGCTCACTCCTCTTCCCGCTCTGCACGAGCAATTGTTCAGGAGACCATGGAAGCAAAGCAATGCCAGGACCCTAGAAAACTTCAGTGTGTGGAGGTAAATCTGTGTCAGTTTCCCCAAAGGCAAATCCAGATCCCCAAGGCTTCCAGTCCGCATGGTCTGTGTCCAGAGCCAGATTTGTGGACCGACATGCCAGCTCGAATCCCAGTGAAACCCGTTCCGCAGTTTCCTGATCCAGTTCCAGAGTTACGGCCAGGGGTGCCGTTCCCAAGTCCAGTCCCAGAGTTTCAGCTGGTAGTGCCAATCCCGAATCCGGTACTAGATTTTCACCTGGTAGTGACGATCCCGAATCTGGTTTCAGAGTCATAGCCAGGAGTGCTGTGCCCGAATCCAGTTCCTGAATCACGGCCAGGAGAGCGTTCCCCTGAACCCACCCTACAAGAGTGCGGTTTCAGGGGACGCACTTGTCTGTGTGGTTCTATGTCACTGGTTTTGTTTCGTTACTTCCTGTGTTTCCTTACATTGTCTTGTTCCTGTTCTTGTTAAGTTAATTAGTTTAACCTTGCCACCTGTGTTCCTCACCTGTCCTGCATCTTCCCTTGTGTATTTAAGCCCTTTGTATTCTGTCCAGTTGGTCGATCGTCAATGTTATTATGAGTGAAGTTATGTTGCTGTAATTCTTGTCCTGTGAACAGTCTCCAGTAAAGTTTATGTCTACTTACCACAAGTGCATCCTCGCCTGCTTTGACTACGCACCCACTCTGACAACTGGAATGCCATGACACAGCATCAAATTTACACTTGCAAAGAACTAGTAGTGTTGGTTATAAAATAAAACCTTATTTGCATCAATGGCTGTCGAGTTTGTCTGCATCCTGCTCTGACAGATACAAGCAATAAAGCATTTTACACTGTTTTTCTAAATAGATTAGAATACCAGAATTAAATGTTGTGAAAACAGAATTAGTCAAATTAATTTTGTAGTGATTCTGTTTAGTAATAATAAAATTGTACATTTCCCTTGAACTGCAGATCAGTCAATCAGTCTTATACTGTATCACTTCAACATCCTGTGGGGAGAAGCCAGGTCAAATCTTGAGCTACATTGCACCTATTTTCAAGGTAACAGAGCCTGTGAGTAAGGAATCTTGCTCACTCAAGTGGCTATTGAACAAATGAAGTGGCTCTCAGTTGTGTATAGCTCCAACAAATTTCAACAAATGCAGTAATTTTATATTTGCAGGCAAGCTATATTGACATTTCATGCGTAAAAAATTGTGCAACACTGAAAGGAAAATGTGGAAACCACAAAAGGCTCAAAGGCTACAAATTTGTTATCATAAATAGCCCGTTATTTTTTGGTAACATTTTATTTTGATGGTCCCTTTTAAAATTTCTGTTAAAAATGAGAGAGTTAGAGTGAGAGAGTGTCTGCGTAATATCTGATAACTCTTTATTTAACAGATATTCTACTGACTCACTGATTTGCAAATACACTTTCTTTTACCTCTAATTTTACTACTAATGCTCTGCAAAAACTAATGAGAGGTAGAATATATGTAGGTGTAAAATTACTTTCAACAGAATGTGTATAGGGATAAAGTGCAACCAATATTTCTGACCAATATTTCCTGAATTAGAAAGCAGATCGAACCTTGTGCAATATCTCTTACAAATGATTATATGTTCTAATAGGAATCCTGTGTGTATGTGTATGTGTGTGTGTATGATCCTTGTGCAAGATTGCAGTTGTGTTTGATAAGTGCAAAACATGTTGAAACCAAGTACATCAATATTTTCCCAGCCACTGAAGGTGACCCTTGGCTTCAGTGTTTAGAGTTTGTGCACGGATGGCTTTGATGGTAAATTTGTTGAGTTGGTTACGTGGAGAGGCTATTATGGATTTACTATCTGAGCCTGAGGTGCTGGATGCTGATTATGTGATTAAATCAATAATCATTTCTGTTTGGGCTCCTTTGCTTCTCGACTTTTTTTTTTTTTCTGTGTAGTTGAACGGAACACATAGAAGAGAAGAGTTCAAGAACTTTCATTTTCATATATTTCATTTAACAGTAGGGGGGGACATTTAACATAAAATTTCTTGTGAGCAATTTTTGAAGGGGACACAAATAATGCAGTCAAACTGTACTTAAAAACTGTGGAAAACCTTGCTGCTATCATTATTGTAGCATGGAGACTGTGTCATGGTTATTTTAAGTTATAAAATTTTCTCTAGTTAATGAAAAGGCAGTTTTTTTTTTTTTTTTTCAAAACTATTGCAATTATGGTTATGTTGTTTACAGTCGAGTTGCTCTCTCTCTCTCTGCCACGACGATCTCGTAGCGTAGCTGAACTGATAACTTTGGTCCCAGAAAAAAAAAAAAAAAAACCACCCACACTGAAAGCTGATTGGCTAATTTTGCTTAATAAGCCAATCAGGATGCTCTCTGTCTAGCATGTGCTATGAACAGGCACACACAAACACACAGTTCACATGCACACAAGGTCTCTCTCACGCCGGTTTCACACTGCACACATCAGCAGCGCGTGAGCGGCGTGCACCGTTTGTGCTTTCACACTGGCAGCGTTTGCCGCGCACAGCTGAACCGTGGCTAGTACTGCAGTAAGCTATAGACATCTTATTTCTGTAGTATTTTCCAGCAATCCTCTCCGAACACTGTGTGCTTTCATTTATGTTATTGCCAACATACTTTGTTATGTGACTGCCTTATTATAGTTCACACAATAAACTTGAGCAAAGTTTTCAATGTGTGTAACGTTATATGAAAAAATAGCAGAGCCTGTCAGCAAAAAGGATGTCTGACCCTTCTCACATTTTGTATAAGAAATATTATATTTTGCCATGCAAAGGAAGGCTTGCGTGCAGATGCTAGATTGAATAGGTTACGCTTTGAGATCCAAGACAAAATTAGGAAAGATTTCCAACAAAAAAGTGTATTTGGATTTCATAATTGAATTGAAAAACTAATCTTAAAGCTAACAAATGCCTCTGGCTTCGAAGTTTGGGCAAAAACTTGTGTAAATTGTGTGTTTTTGTGCATTTTATCTTTGCATATGGTGAGCGTGAAACAGGAAATACATCAATTACACGATTTTATGGTAAAAACTGTTACTTTTCAAGTTAATCAGGTCAGTTTAGATCAAGAACAACGCACTGTCACTTTAATTCAGCGTCAGCGGCACAGCAAAAATAGACTCAGCGCCGAAACTATTGCGGCACTGACGCTTCTGCTCCTGCTACGTGTTGATGCGCTTCTCCTGCGTGCTCTGTGAAAGCACTCATCTGTTAACATGGGCGCCGAAAAAAATATGCTCTGATCACGCCCTGCTGACGCGTGCGTGTGAAACTGGCTTAAGATGTTACTTTGACCGGACACCAAGCTTCAGGACCTCAGACCAGCTCTTCGTCTGTCACAGAGCCCGGCAGAAGGGGAATGCCGTCTCCAAACAGAGGATGGCTTATCAGGCACAGGGTGTGCCCTGCCCCCTCAGTGTACCAGCTCACTCAACAAGTGTAGCCTCGAGCTGGGAGTTTGCACAAGGCTCCCCGCTTGCAGATATTTGTAGAGCTGCGGGTTGGGCGACCCCTAACATATTCGCTAGATTCTATAGCCTTCGTGTGGAACTGGTATTCTCCCGTGTTCTTACCTCAAACAGGTAGTGGCATGGAGTGGCCCGGTTTCGGTCGGCTTGGCAACAATTTCTCCAGAGTGTCCAGTAAGTAGACCCTGTCGAGTTCCTCCGTCCCCCTTCGGCAGCCGGATGTTGCGGAGCATCTGGCGCCAGGCCCTCGATGCAATGAATCCTGTGAGACCCACTAGAGGGCTGGTGCCCCAT
>JAUCMU010000030.1:170918-194146 GCA_032275025.1 Enteromius treurensis
ATGTGTATAAGAGAGACTCTATTACTTTTATACTGAACAAACTATATTTTCTAACCCCTAATCCTAAACCTTCCCCTTACAGAAAATGTGTTTGAATTCTTACACTTTCAGATAAACATAATTTACTATTTTAATTTTGATTTATTTTTCCCTTGCAGGGGAGTCCCCCAAAAAAACTGGTATTATTTGGCATTTCAGGTTAGGTCAATTCTGTTTGTTTCAGTTACGTTTGACTTGTTCAGTCCAATCACATTTTACTGTTATATTCTCATTTTTGATGACTCTGTAAATTTATATTAGTCCATAACAGGTCTTTATAAAGACAGACTGTCATGTTTCTAATTTTTTTAGCAAACATATGCTGAATCTCAATACAAGCCGTGTTACTTAATTCGTTCTCTGTTACATACGTGACAACACATGTTAATATGTTTGTGTGGAAGCTGGAGGTTACAGTCGTAGTCTTATGTTGTGGTACATCCTTCATTACCAGAGTTCTGAAATTAAATTCTAGTTTTGCTGAATGTGGTAAAGGGCCCTAACATATCAGCTTTTCTCTTCTCTCTCTCTCTCTCTCTCTCTCTCTCTCTCTCTCTCTTTATATCTGTGTGTGTGTGGGCATGGTCGATGCATGCATGCATGTTTAAAACTTGTTAATTAAAATTGCCTTTTACAATAAAAAGCAGATATGTAGCCACAAAATAAATGGATCATGTAGTTCAAAGACACACAAAGTAAACTAACTGTCATACATAAAAACTTTGTATTTTGTATTTTGAAAATTGCTATTTTTCTATGAAAAAGGTGGCTCAGACCAGAAGAAGCTTTAATGGAACTAGCTACTCTGGCATTTTTGGTATTCGTGAAGTGCAGAAAATGTCAGTGAGCCAGAATAACTGTTGCAGTAAAACAACCCTGATTACATCAATATATCAGTCAGTCAGACATTCAATAAATAAAAACTTAATCGGATGCATATTTACCTGGAACGTTTGCTGTGCTTCACGTCGCGGTTCGGTACTGCCTTTAGACTCCTGAGCTCATTTGATATATCGCTCGAAATTTAAAGATTCATCGGACACAATAGAAAACACAGTATCAGTGCTTTGCTTTTACGAACAGTTCTTGAAGCTTTAAGCCAAGTCGTTAAATCGCATTTGCTTGCCTTCTAAACCGCCGAGCTGACCCTCCCCGTTCTAGCCCTCGCCTATCTAAGCTTCACACTAAGAACAAATAATAATTTCTGCATTTGTGCACGCTATTAACAAATATGGATAAGCTACATAAAACTATTTTGTTAATTAATTACTAGAAATCACAATATAGCCTAATAAAATAACTAATTTACGATTGTTTAGGCTATATTTAATTAATGAGGATTGTCTTTTACCTTACTATTTGCCTGGTTCTATCATGATCTCTCTAATACAGATAGTCTACTAAAAGAGGTAAAACCTTTCTAAATATATTCATTTTTCTGACGATCGCAAATTGGGAATTTTGGCTTCTGTGTTCCATCTTAGTTATAATATTGTAATACAATCAATTTTACAACAAGGGGATACACTCGTGATAAAAGACTTTAGCTGCTTCTGCTATTCATCATAAGTCTGTAGCGAGCAGATAGGTCAAAAGAAATGATATTGCTTTAAAGGGTGAGCTGTTCTTATCTCTCCGTAGCAGGACACGCGATCGATACAGGACCTGTCCTGAGCTATACTCTTGCAATTATCAATGGTTGATTTAGTCTTCTACATACATTAATAGAAGATTTAAGGTCTTTTTGGACACAGGCCTAACTTTTAGGGTGATGGAGTAGAGAAAGAAAAAAATCGCTTATGGGAGAACCTGTTGTAAAGGAAATTTTGTACATAAAAAACAGGGTTGAGAATGTATAATACAAGTCAAATAAATTGTACAAATTGTGCATTATACTAAATTATATTCTGCATTAAATTAAAATAATATCAGGATCAAACAGATACGACTAATAGGCTACATTAAAATAATTAGGCATGCAGGAAAATCAGACAAGAAAACAAAATAATTAATGATAAGCGCATAAATACACGATATAAATATTTCTTCTTTAAATCTTTCTCTGTGCTTGTCTCTGTATGTGTGCGAGTGTTTTCATTTTATAATAATAATTATCTATCACCATTTCCCCCCCACTGTTGGAGTCTATTTCAACAATAATACACAAATATTTGCAGCTTAAGAAGATGAAGGTTGAAGTTTTTTTGTTTTTTGTTTTTTTTTTACAATAAAAGTATAGTTTTATCAGGCCATGCCGTCTTGATCATATAGGATGACGGGTTGTGGTGAACTGGTGTGTCCTGCTACATCCTAGCGGTCGCTCTCCGCAATGGGCTAAACTCAAGCATTCAGCAAATCTCTCACACACGACACAGTCTCATATCTATGGACACACACCTCTCCAGCGCCATCACCGACAACTAACAAACTCCTGGCGCTACCGCTTCGCCCAGCTAAATGTAAAACCAATACTACAGATACAACGGCAGTAAATATATAGGATATTTATTTTTTCTTGTATATTTATACATGTTAATTATTACTTATTTATCGCGGAAGCTTCTTTAGGCAATGCGAGCTGCTCTGTAGGCCTGGAGCGAGGCTTTCAACGGGCTTATAGAAGACTAAACCAACTGCAGACTCTTGAAACGAATCATATAGGACGGACCATATGTTAAACTTATTAACTTTTAATGATTCGAAAACTTTATTTTTTAAATTGAATGTGTTACTATAAGCATTAAAAAAGGAGTGGGGTCTTACCATTGTAAACTTTTGCGCACTAGTTGTCAAAATTCCGGATTTTTTATTATTATTTATTATATTCATTTATTTTTTAACGCAAGAGGACTGCATTTTTTTCTTTCTTATCGTGCGTTCATCGTATCGGTCAATGGAACAGCGGACCTGCGAACCAGCAGAAAAGTTATGCTGAACAGGAGCAGCCCGTATCACTGACTCCCTCACTAACTGTTGGAAATATACATTTATACCGTTTGAAGCTGATGGTAAAATCTTGCGAAAATGAACTACCAAGGAAAAGCCCTACAGAGCAAAGGAAACATTTGACCCTCCTCCTTTTTCTCTGGGCGTTAGAGGTGATTTTGGGTGGATGGCGAGATTTGAAGGTGAAGTTGCCTAGTAAATTGCGGAGTCCGTCCCTCATTTCCATATGAGTGTGCCCACGGGAGCTCTGCCAATCCAAAGTATCATTCACTGTCATAATGATACATGCACATAATAGCAGATCATCTCCGTTATTTTGCAGCTTGACTTTTTGAGATTTTTCAGCGGATCTCTGCTTTTGTTCATGAATGAGAAAGATCTTGCAGCGGAAGAATGTCCCGTCGGAAGCAAGCAAAACCACAGCAGCTGAGATCGGACGAGGACCCTTCGCCTCTGGAGCTGCTTCCTGAACACCGTGAGTGCGTTGCTATCATTTACCGTGTTGTGCGCTATTAAATAAAATTACATAGCCTAAAGTTAGGCCTAATATAAGCAGCGGACTCTTTGCAATTATAAAGTAGTGTTCTAAAATAATCATAATGTTGTTTCACATTTGTACGCTTACTTTGCAATTTACTAAATTCGTTATGCGTTGTTTTTTGTTGTTGTTGTTTTTCGCTTTTACGACAGGTGCGACTTAATATCAAAAACTTTTCTGACGTTATATTTTTAAACATGTAAGCCAAAACGGAAACCTAATATGAGGTTAAAATGATTATGTTAAATTTACATTAGTGTAGTCCTCGATAGATATAAACGTTTGGAAACATGTTGATTTATTATTATTATTTTATTATTATTATTTTTAATGTGGCTCTTCAATTAAACAGCAAACGACAGGCTTCAAATATTAGCTAATACAACACATTAATAATAGGCTAACAAACAACGACAAACTAATAGCAAAGCTAATAAACACCACATAAAAAGAAATTCGCAATGCAACGATTATTGTTCAAGTTAAAAGATTTACCTACAACACCTAATTTATGTTAATTTACCTTGTGTGTGTGAGAGAGAGTGTTAGTGTGAGTGTGCATGTCTGCAGAAGCATCCTAAAAGCAGGTTTTGTTTCTCGGAGGCACTCCAAACTTTTAACCAAATGTCTTCAAATAATTTTCTTGGTTTCAACTTGATGTGTATATATACAATGATACTTGATATATTAAGTCTTCACTAAATCACTAAAAGTAAGAAAGAAAGAAAGAAAGAAAGAAAGGTGTCACTTTCACTTGCGTATTGATCCTGGCACAAACTTTCTGATATTGCACAATTCGGGCTTCTACATGATCATATTTTCTACAAAAACAGTTAATTGAAAATTAGTTGTTATTAATAGTAATAATAATAATAATGAAAATAATCACATGACAGAAAAAAAAAACCTTCCTTATATCTCTCTTATTCAGGCTCAGTCACTCAGAAGAGTAGTGTAACATTTCTTTTCTAGTTTATAAATATCAGATACTTTATCATATTTATTATTACATTAATTAGTTTTATTTGTTTGTTTATTAATATACTATATTATATTATGTATAATTATTATGTTTTTAAAATTAATCTAAAAATTAAAGGACCTCATGACTCTCAACGAGTGGAGCAGTCAACAAGCAATATGTCTAATAGACAATCAAAAATCAAAAGAGAATTAATAAGAAATGCACATGAAAAACGTATTGATAAATTTAACTAACTTATGTAAACTCTTTCAGTATTGAGCATATTATTTTGACTTGTATTTTGGTGTTTGGTTGTGTTCTGTTGATGTATAATCTGGATTCTACTGCATATGATTATCAACAGAAGTATTGATTGTTTCCCCATTACAGTAATCTAATGACACTATCGGTCATGCTGTGAGAATTTAACCATTTGGTCTGACTAAGGTCTAAATGTTCAGTACACCATTGTCATACTTCACATTCACTTAGTGGAATGTTTTCCAGTAAGAATGTTTAAGCAACTTTGTCTTTTTCTTAATGAGCGCAGTGTTTCTTTAGACATTTCCTCTGTTTCTCTTTGCACAAGTATTGAAAATCTCATTTTGATTCTCATTTGGTTGCCTGGCTTTTCAAAAAAAAAAAAAAAAAGAAGAAGAAAAAAAAAAAAAAAACCTTTTGTGTGGGAACTCAATGGTGTGTCAACAAGAAACAATCATTGTCCCCCCACCAAGTCGGTCCTGACCTGACACAATTGTCCCTGAGGAGAGCTGCTTTAAAGTGCTTTGATACTGCATGCACTTAACCTTTGGCTTTATGGCACCATCATGGGTGGCCAATAGATGTCAAAAATTAAATGCAGTATGCAGATATAATGTTGACCTGAGGAAGGTGGCTCACATATGTCCTAAGTATTCATTAAAAATGTTTAACTTAATAAGTAGTAAACTGCGTTCTTGTCTTATTTTTTTATAAAAAATATTTTTATTTAATTTATAAATTGATAATGTGAGAAATGTTGAAGGTGAATACAATCAAACCATTCAGACAACTTTGGCATTTCTCACATTTTCACAGTTTATTTGCTATAGTTTGGAAAATGGTGATAAAATAAAATAAGACAAGAACACAGTATTCATTCACTATACAGTAGGTGCAAAGCTTAGAAACGCATTTCAGTGTCTCTCATTCATGTCCTCTCATTCTCATTCGTGCTTTCTTTTGACATTACTCCTTTCATCACTATACACCGATATCGCATGATGGTTTTTAAGTGAAAAATTTAATATAAGAGTAACATTTAAGAAAATTAGAGCATATTTTAAGCATAAGTAGTCAGTAAACGTTGACACTAATTAATTAAATACCGTAGTAGTGTATATGTGTGTGTAAAATAATATTAGCCACTTTGACTTGAGACTTATACATATATATATATATATATATATACACACACATAACAATTGTTTGTTTATGTGTTTGCTTTTTTCTATTTAAATGTACATTTATAACTAAACAAAAGTTGCATTTTAATAATTTATTCATCTGGAAATTTTACTTGTTTTTATGATATATGGTTCACGAGAAAATTAATTTTGGAATGGTGAATGCCTAATCTAGCCTAATATAACATATTATTATATACTGTACCACTGGCAGAATATAACACACACACACACAGACACACGTAATAAGGTTTAAAAATAATAGGGGGTTAAATAATATTTTTTATTTTTCTTTGAAATAGTATGGGAATTTGTCTTGATTATCTATCTTTGGTTATTTATAGATAATAATGGTAATAATAATAACAACAATGATAATAATACTTTTATTATTAGTCACGACTGAAATTAAATATTCCTCCTCTTCTTCCTCTTGCTTTATTATTATTATTATTATTATTATTTTTAAAATATGTATTCATTTCACAGTACAGTATACACAATAATTGAATTTCATATCCCCCAAGGTACAATTAAATAAAGATTTAGACATTTAGAAATTCCTACTCAACCCAAACTCCGATTACCAGATAATTGTCATGAAACATGTGATGCATGTAAGTGCACAAAATATCTATTATCTATAATAATTTTTTTGTATAATTAAAATCTCAGAAAACATGATTTATGATTTAAACAGTTCAGATATATTTAGATACGAATTAGGGCTGGTATGACACATCTCAACTGAACAAAACATGCAATAACTTAGACATTTATTATATAAACCCTGTGTGTGAAAAGATTTTGCAAAAGCATAGATCACACATCTGACAGTACTAATGAAATCTGAAGTTTATGTTATCATTAAATCAGAGTGAGACCTGATTTGTACAGATAAAGTGCCCTTGGTTTATATGAGAACTGTGGTTATTCAACGAGTTACATTGAATCCCTTGTAAATGGCAATGTCTACAATTGATAGCCTCAAAATAAATAGATTGCACAAAGACAGATCTGGCTATACAGAGAAAAATGGAATGGTGGTAAGGATGAACATAAACATGGTAAAAGTTTAAACATATTTGATTGTGCAAATAATCATATTTATCATTACTCATTGTCTTGTTCTTCTCAGTCTCAGGTGAAGGACTGGATGATTCAGACAGTGGAAATGAGAGCCCCAGTGGAAGTGAAGAGACCCATGTATGTGAAAAGTGTTGTGCTGAGTTCTTTAAGTGGTCTGATTTCTGTGAGCATCTGAAGAACTGTACCAAGAATCCACTTGTGTTAATTATCAGTGACAATGAAGTGGCTTCAGACCAAGCACAGGACTACCCACCTGAGCCATCACCCATGCCCAGCTGCAGCAGTGAGCTGGCAGACAATGAGGATGTAATAGAGGAAAGCCACATGCCCATTGAAAGTCATGATGGAGCAGAAATGATGCTGGAACCAGGTGTTGTCCTGGAGAAAGAATATGAGCCCATGGAAGTGCAATTGTCTCCTGAGAAACCTATAAATTCTGAAAATCAAGTTACACTATCAGATCCAGACATATGCCTACCTCAACTTGAAGATCTTAAGCAGTCTTCTGGGGCAGAATATACTATACCCAGCACTAATGTCACACTGGAAACACTGCATGGAACCCGTGTGGCTGTGGCTCAGTTCTCTCAGGGAGCCCGGGGTGCACTAGCTGGTGAAGTGTCAACTATGGCCATTCCTATGATCCTCGACCAGCTTATGGCCTTGCAGCAACAACAGCTCCTCCAGCTTCAACTGATAGAGCAGATTCGGAGCCAGGTGTCGCTTATAAATAAGCAGGCCTCCACACAGACCACTGTCAACCATCAAGCAGAACACAGCATGAATGCAACCTTAGAAGTAACCTCATCTTCCAACATACCTACAATGCCGGGGCAGCTTCATCTACGTGGCTACATTGCACCCCCAGTGCATCAGCTTCCGATAAAAGGGCCTTCCGATTTCAATGGACAGGTCTCAGCCTCGTTATCTTCAGCTCTTGAGGTAGCCTGTGTTAGTGTACCTCAGACAGCTGGCCAGCTGGCTAGTTCTGGGATGAAAAACAATATTGCAATTAATTCATTATATCCAACAAGCAGTAATGTAGTTCCTTCACAAATGCCACCATGCTCAGCATCAATTGGCAGCAGTAGCTGTACCAGTAGTAGCACAGCAACTGGGGGTGAAATAAGTTGTGGTATTTCACTTCCAAAAAACACACCTAGTCCTCTAACACTGACTCATGGAAGATTGCTTACATCCCCCTCCAGCCTTCCTCTCGTACCTCACAGCTCATCCAGCAGTGTTATTTTCCCTAATCCTCTAGCCAGTATTGCAGCCACAACAAATGCTCTTGATCCTCTTTCTGCCCTATTGAAGCACCGCAAAGGAAAGCCCACAAATGTCTCTGTGTTTGACACCAAACCCAGTTCAGAAGATCCCTTCTTCAAACACAAGTGCAGATTTTGTGCTAAGGTATTTGGAAGTGACAGTGCCCTTCAAATTCATCTTCGCTCCCATACTGGTGAAAGGCCTTTCAAATGCAACATTTGTGGCAATCGCTTCTCCACAAAGGGTAACTTGAAGGTTCATTTTCAGAGACACAAAGAAAAGTACCCTCAGATTCAAATGAACCCTTATCCAGTTCCAGAGTATCTGGATAATGTTCCAACTAGCTCAGGTATACCTTATGGTATGTCATTGCCCCCAGAAAAACCTGTTGCCACATGGCTGGACAGCAAACCTGCTTTGTCTACAATCCCAACATCAATAGCACTGCAACTCCCTCCAACAATACCCAGTATTGTAGGAAACTATGGGGATTCAAGTAGTTTTACTTCTTTAAGCAGGTCACCTCAAATGCCATCACCGCCATCAAGTGAGTGTACATCTATGTCTCCTAATCCCCTTATTGCTGAGACTACTATTGCACAAATTTCCAGTTCACCACAGCCTAGTGTGGCAAGTGACACACCTCCAGTTCTAAAATCTGAAGCCTTTAATCTACCACCCACATCCACCACCAGACCTGGAGAAACCAGCATATTGACTTCTTCTATACACCAAGTAATTTCTACAACCACAGTTACAACCACAACGAGAACGCAGATCATAGATTCAGCAAATACTCCTTCTGCTGTTTCTTCTTCACCCCTTCAAATGGTTTCCAGTCAGTTTAAGCCCAAATTTCCTTTTGGTGGCCTCCTGGACTCTATGCAAACATCAGAGACCTCAAAGCTACAGCAGTTGGTGGAAAACATTGATAAAAAGATGACAGACCCCAACCAATGTGTCATCTGTCATCGTGTGCTTAGTTGTCAGAGTGCTCTAAAGATGCATTACCGCATCCATACAGGAGAAAGACCCTTTAAATGTAAAATATGTGGTCGTGCTTTCACAACCAAGGGTAATTTGAAAACTCACTTTGGGGTTCACAGATCAAAGCCCCCTCTTCGGGTACAACACTCTTGTCCCATATGCCAGAAAAAGTTTACAAATGCAGTAGTTCTGCAGCAACACATTCGTATGCATATGGGTGGACAGATTCCTAACACACCCCAGCCTGACAGTGTTCAGGATTTGGACACAAATATGTCTTTTGATGAAAAGAGCTTAGCTACCATTAACAACTATGATGATGAGCTAATTGATGAGATGGACCAAGCAATAGAAGATGAAACTGATATTAAAGAAGGGAATGTGGACCCACCCAAAAAACATTTATACACAGAGATGTCTCCAAGCACTTCACCCCCAACCTCTCTTATATCTAGCATGGTTGCTTTGGAGAATGAAATGAGACTTTCTGACATGACAGTGAAAACAACCAATGCATTCGGTCCCAACCCTCCAGAAAATGTGAATGGAATTGATGTTGATAATGAAGACATATTTAAAAATGAGTCATCTTCCACTTTAGGAGACTTGGAGAACCACATTGTTGGGAGTCCAGCACAGTCTGAATCATCTGGCTCTATGCAGGCTCTGTCTCCTACTTATAGTCAATCGGAGAGTCATCGATCCAAGTCCCCTACTCAGTCGGATAACAGCAAGGAGGATACTTTGCAGATTCCTTCAGTGAACGCAATAGTGAAGTCTGAACTGTCAGATACCCCTTCTCCTGGATCAGAAAACACAGGTGCATTAGATCTCACTGCCACTCAGCACACTAGGTCATTTGTCAAAGATGAGAATCACTTCAGTCTGCTGTTCCTGGGAAAAGACAAAGGTAGTGTATTTGTAGACAGATGTGTGTGTGGGTTTATGTGGTTTATGAGGACACAAATTTGTATAATGACATGGTTATGACATAGGTGTTGTAGGTGTTTTATGAGGACATTTTCAGTGTCCCCGTAAATCAAAAGGTTTTAAAAAAAACATACTAAATGGTGTTGTTTTTTTTTTGAAAATCTAAAAATGCACACAGTTTCCTGTAAGGGGTAGGTTTAGGTGTAGGGTCAGTGTAAGGCAATACCATATACAGTTTGTACGGTATACAAAGCATTACGCCTATGGAGAGTCCCCATAAATCACAAAAACCAACATGTGTGTGTGCTTTATACACAATCAGTCAAAAGATTTTTTCCCCCATACTTCTGCTTACCAGGCCTGCATTTATTTGATCTAAAGTACAGCAAAAGCACTAAAATTTTGATTTGTTATATATAATGTCATTTATTTCTGGGAATTCAAAACTGCCTTTTTAGCATCATTATCCCATTTACATGATCCTTCAGAAATAATTCTAATATTCTGATTTGCGCTCAAATAAACTATTTATTATTAGTATTAGAACTATTCTAAAAAACAGCTGAGTTAAACTTGGGCTTTTTTCCAGGTCTCTTAGATTGTCAGTTTTGCACTCACACAGAAAAAAAATAAATAAATTGGTTGTTCCATCTGTGACAGAGCCTTTACCAAAAAGGGGAAATCTGAAGGTTCAGAAGAACAGCATTTATTTTTATAGAAATCTTGGTAACACTTTATAATAAGGTGTCATTTGTTAACATTAGTGAACAAGAAAAAACAATTAACAAAGCATTCATTAAACTATTTAATCATCTTTGTTAATGAAAATACGATTGTTAACAAACACAACTTGTGATTTTAATGATTCATTAGTAAATGCTGAAATTATCATTAACTAAGATTGATAAATGCTATAGAACTATTGTTCATTCTTGGTTTATGTTAACTAATGAAGTTATTGTAAAGTGTTAACACTTTAGTAACATTATGAATGTCTTTATCATTTATTTTTTCAATTAAATCATTGTTGCTAAACAAAAGTATTAATTTCTATATTTTTCCCTTTTGAATATGCCTTTGAATGGTATAGTATACAATATAATGCAGTGGTTTACAAACCTCTCCATGAAGTACCCCTAGCACCGGACATGTCTCTCTATATCTGATACAACCACATTAGGTCTTGCAGTCTCCACTAATGAGCTGATGAGTTAAATCAGGTGTAATAGATGAGAGAGACAAACAAAGTGTGCAGGGCTGGGACACCTTTGAGAACCACTGATATAATGTTACAAAATCTTTTTATTTTACATAAATGATAATGTTTGGAACTTTCCATTTGTTCTTATTATTATTATGTTTCTTATGGCAAATCAACATATTAGAATTATCATGTTATAAGACTTGAGTAATGATGCTGAATTTTTTGCTTTGATCACAGGAATAAATTGTATTTTAAAATACATTCAATTGAAAGCAGTTATTTAAAATAGTAAAAGAAAACACAATATTTCTGCTTTTGCTGTTTGTTTGTTTTTTTGAGGGGGATCAAATAAATGCAGGCTTGGTGAGCAGAAGATAATTCTTAATTAATAAATAAATAAAAATATATTTTTGATGGTAGTGTGTATGGAACACAGAGTTATTTAACTTTTCCCAATCCTCACGCCTTTCCTCGCAGTTTCTTATCACATACAATGTTTGTTCTATTCGATCACAAGTGCCCTTTGAAGTGGACATCGCCAGATATTCTTCCATGATTCTACATTCAATTAATTAGTTTAATGTTTAGTTCAAGGGCATAATGTGCAGGATGCCAATTTAAATTGTATTTATTTACAGAGGTATATGATGTCACACTCTTCTGTGTGTGAAGACTTTGCAGGCAGCAGAGCAGTGCAAATCCATGGATGAATGTTTTGAAGTAAAAAGTAAACTTCAACTGATTTTCCCAGCTCAGGGAGTAGGGAGCAATGAACACTATGTAGGGATTATATAAATCAAAACATAGTTCATGCATGTTGCTCATGCATGGGCCAGTTATTTGAATGTGTGTGTGTGTGTGTGTGTCTATTAACTAAGAGAGACATGCAAAATATCTAGTTCTAGGCCTGAGGTTGGGAACTGCTGTTCTACAGTGTAATACAAGAAAATAAAAGAAACATTTTCATGTTATTCTTTTTTTTTTATTCATTCATTTAGGTTTAAACACTCCCAGTATTATGAGCTCAGAACCAAGCACAGTCAAATTTGAGAATGGATACAGTAAACCACCGACAATGTGTGAGGGGCGCCACTTACCGACTGGCCCCCAGGTACTGACCACAACCCCTCAGACAACAGTAACCCCCAACCTTACACCAAAGCTGGCACCACCTCCACCTCGGCGGACTCCAAAACAACATAACTGCACCTCTTGTGGAAAGAATTTTTCATCAGCCAGTGCTCTTCAGATCCATGAGCGCACTCACACAGGAGAAAAACCTTTTGGTTGTTCCATCTGTGGCAGAGCTTTTACCACAAAGGGAAATCTGAAGGTATGGCTTAAAATACATTTAGCCTATAGACATATTAGTTTATATTTATGGTAGGGGCGGTTCTAGGATTCGTCTTAGCCCTTAGAGAGACCATAAGATACAAATTACCTAAATAAGCAGAATTTTATTGTGCTTATGAAAACTTTATTACTGTATTAGTTAAGAGCAGTGAGTGATTTCTTTTGTTGTAGGACTAACATTATAACCCTAATATAAAAAATGCATGGACCCGTTTTACTGACACACATCCAATATTTTCAACTGTTTATGTTTACTTAACCGACTGTGATTACGTCCTTAATAAATAAACTTGGACACTTGTCAAGACAACCATTGTAACATATTGTGTGTATTTGCTAATTTGTTTGAAAAGAAAGTGAATAACCCGATCTCATAAAAGTGACTTTTTCCAAAGATATTTTAAAACACAATAGTATTTCAGATACATGTATTTGAATATACTTCCCATCCCTGCAGGAATTCAGCAGGAAGTTGATTGGCAAAGTATTTTGTATTTAAAACAAAAAACAACCCTCTACTGTAGGTCATTTGTGCAAGCACCTTATTACAACCTATATTTACAGTATGCATTACAATTAAGAAAATTAAAATTAAAATAAAGACAGTGTGGTGTTGCGTTTGTCGTCATGAAATGATGTATGGCTGTCATTAGCAATCAAAAATGCATTATAAAATGCAGTTGATGATTTGAAATTTCATTTGCTATTAGTAGTGCATGATCATTAATAAAAAGCTTTTTGTTAACTGGATTTGTATTTTCTTTTTCATGTTGCCTGTTCATTTTAAGATTGGTAGATTTGCCTCGACATTGCAGTGCAAATGAAATGTCATATCACCAACTGCATTTTATTTTTTCAATTCGTCAGGGAAATTCCATTTAATTAGTATTTAATTCTATTTTTAATTTTGGTACACATTTTGAATAGTATTCCAAATGAAATTGTTAATCTGGTTTTCATGTTTAGAATTAAATTGATTTATTTAAAATTGGCAGAAAATGCCTTCCATAGGAGGACAGGTTGATGATCTATCACTGTGTGAGTGCGTGAGTACCAATTTGAGATTGATAAATGAGCGAGAGTGATAAACTGTCTTGAGGAAGCAGCACTGGCCTGATTGTTCAGGGAGCTGACTACAGTTTTAGGGGGGCTAAAGCCCACCAAAACAGAGTCTAGAACCGCCCCAGATTTATGGTATTTCTTATACACATGTATTTGTTGTTTGCAGTTAAGATTTTTTTTTGTCACTGTACTTACGTTTTCCAATATCTGCACTTTATCAGAGTATTTTTATTTTTACTTCACTACATACCAAAGTATAATATTGTACATTTAACTCAACTAGATTACTTTAAAACATGAACTGTAAAAATCAACACACTCTCTGAAACGCAATAGCAATGTCTGACACATGAACAAGATTATTATTTTCAGCAAATCACATGCAATTACTTAATTTAACTTAATTATACAGTTACCTTTTTAAGGATTTATTATTGTGAATGTAAATAAGGTCATTACTGCATTGTGAACTAAATCAACTGTAAAAGAGCGAGCTATTTGAAATGCTTAAATGCAGATGCGTTCACTTGTATTCGTCACTGTGTCAACGAGGTTTTTAGGTTAGACAAAGTAAATAAGACAAATTAATGCCTATGCATCTGCCCCACTGCCAAAGCAGTTTAAAATTAATTTCAAAGTATGTTTGCATCGTGTTATTTCCTAAAATCTAATACATGTCACCCTTATGTGAAATCTGTTTTGTACAGTATATTGTTTGAACACACTTTTTTTCCTCCTTTAGTCTATGGCAAGCCCCCTCTTCCAGATATATTGAGCAGAAGGATTATGTAAAATATACAATATACAATTATTTAATAGAAATTATATTTACGTATTTTTATTTTAATAAACATTCACCAATCAGTGCGTTTTACTTTTAATATTTAAAGTTGCAGTCCATAAGTTACATAAGTTAAGTTGCAGTTCCATAGGTTACAAACCGGCAATTGCAGTTATTTGTGGAATTATCTTAATGTGGATGAAACTAATATATTGAGGCGTGTATTGCTTCTGTCAGTCACCACACCAGTGCTGAAACTGTACTTCGGAATTACAGATTCTATGTCTTGGAAGTATGACCCAAATAAACATTTTAACCAGAAAATGTCATCTGAACAAGTAAGTAACATGTCAGCCACTTTTTTGTTCTGACCAACTGAAAAACAAACGTAATATCACATCAAACTATGCAAATTATTATTATTGCTATACTTTGTTCTCAAACTGGTAATATTAACAATGTCTGCATTGCACGTCTATATGTGCTTAGGTACTGTATATCAGTTAAATATACCAAACTACAATATACAATTTGCAGGGTATTTGTAGAATACGTAGTACAAAATAAAAGTATATGTTCTGGATGCTGAACCTTACTGACCACAGCGTTCATGCTTTATCTGAATTTAAGCCATTTGTTTGTTTACATTACATATGGAAAAATGACCAAGTAAAGTAAAATATGTAAAGATGTTTCACATACTGAACATTAACTGTTCTCTCGGGTGAGCAGCAGTGTGAACACAGATTTGAATGTTATAGTGTGATTTAAGGATTTAATAGACATATAGCCTAATCCTGTTATTTATTAACAAGATTGAATATGCTCGCCATCTGGCTGTCTATTTCAATAACCCCAAAAAAATCAAACAACGGTTTGAAAGCTTGTTTAGTTAAATGAAAACTTATGGCAAGCTGTATTCTACTGCTTTTCATCACAGACAGTTGGATTTCTAGTATTTGAAGAACAAATAAATATGTATAAAACATTATATTTGTTAAGTGAATGGTCCATCTTCAAAAAGATCAGGAGCTTTTGGCAAAACATCAGGATCAAAGCTAACCTACAAAACCCGTACCACTCAAATTACCACACATTATAACAAGCTTACCAGTGTAAATCAGGGAAGGGAAAGGAGATCACTGGCTGGTTACTTGGTCAAAAATCAATTTTGGATCATTTTTAAGCAGAAAAGGTTATGGACTGCAGCTTTAAGTAAATTAAATGTTGAATACTTTTGTATGTTTGGGAATTTTCGCTTAAGTACCTGAGCAGATCTGTGCTGACCAAAATGCAGCATTATAAGGAAATATGATCATTATCAGTGGTGTACATATTGAGATACATGAAGATACATAGAAAACATTGAAATGACTGAATAATATTATATATGCTGAATAAATATATATGCTGCCTTTTGCATAACTTCAAACTGTGATTAATATAAACTGACTTGATAATAAATGATCAGGCTAAATAATCACACTATTTTAACTACACTTGACAGGAGAAACTAAACAAAGGAGAACCTGAAACTCCCCATAACATGAATTTCCATAGTTAATTCTGCTATTTCCTGTTTTATCTCTTAGAAGCTGCTTCGACACAATTTGTATTGTATAAAGCTTTGTAGAAATTAAGGTGACTTGACATGAACCTTTGCATGTCATTGTAACCATTTTTTTACATAAAATGCTAATTTTGTAATGTTACCTATTGATAAATTGTTATAAACAACTGTATTAAGTTATACACAGTTTTAGTTATGACTTAAAAGCCATAATTGGGGATACTATGTCCTGTTAAAAAATTTTTTTAACAGATTTTCCACAAAGGTTCTTGGCCCTGTAATTGCTATGTGCATCTAAATTGTTACTAATTTTTCTAGTTACTAAATTGATTTTAAATTTGATATTAGAAATAGATTACAAAAATTTGATTAAATTTACTAAAGCTATATGCACATTGATAATATGTCAAATTTACAGTTAAAAACTGTCAACTGTGTGACGGAATTTGACAGTAAAAAAAAACAACATTTGGGTTTTAAAGGAACCGTATGTAGAATTGACATCTTGTGGTTGAACTAGGTATTGAAGTCCAAAATCAAAAAACTGGAGAGTTTTTCACCCGGCCCCTCCTTTTCAGACTTGACACACACTCAGGTTGCCATGATTGACGACACCAACAGGAACGAACGCACATGACAATTAATTAAATTAAATGCACTGTATTTTCTACCAAGAAGGCAACCTGGATGCCGAAACACCACTGACGTCCTCAATGGGAGATAGATGGAGGGTGGGGCTTCAGACCAAAACAAAACATACCAACATAAACATCAGTTGAGGGCTGCAACTGCGCTTTTTAAACGAGAATATCCAAGCTGTACTACTGCTGTCAGCGATACGAGTACTTGAAATTTATATGTTTTCTTAATGCCTGTTGAACATAACAGAGACATTTTATGATAAATACAATGCATTTCTTACAAACGGTTCCTTTAAGTTAAATTTACAGTTCAATACTGTAATTTTATTAACTGGTATAATGTTAACATACCAACCTATTAAATTACTATTAAAGTACTGAAATCTCTTTTGTATCTTTGATATATACTGAATAAGCACCAAGTGCAGGTGGTGATGAGAAAGTCACATGATGAATCAAAGCCCATCACTAGCAGCTTTTCAATATGATCAAACTGTCTATAGAAGGTGCTCAGAGTCATTCACACAAACACTAAACACTATCATGGTGAGACTCATTCAACTAAAATAAGCCATTGACTTTCATTTAACAACATTACATGTAACATTCAACTCTAATAAACATAACTTAAAAGAAAAAAATAATAAGAAACATAGTTATTTTAAAGAAAAAACATCAAATTCAAACAAAATTTGAAATGCAATGCAGGTTTGCCCCTGTAAATTTTACTGGAATTTACCATTAACCATTTAACAAGTTTTTAATGTAGCATTTTCACAGTTTTACCTTAAAAAAGTATGGTGTTTTTTTAATATATAACTGTAACTGATATATAAAGCATAGAACATAAAAAATACATATAAATAAAGATTGTTTATTTATTTGTTTGTGATGCACATAAACTGAACTAGCATTCTCATTTCAGGTCCACATGGGAACCCACATGTGGAACAATGCTCCAGCCCGGCGGGGAAGACGGCTATCAGTGGACAATCCTATGGCTCTCCTAGGGGGAGATACCATTAAATTCAATGAAATCTTTCAGAAGGATCTTGCAGCACGAGCAATCAACATAGACCCAGGTTTTTGGAATCAGTATGCTGTAGCCATTAGCAATGGACTAGCAATGAAAAACAATGAAATCTCTGTCATTCAGAATGGAGGCGTTCCATCCATTCCCATTAGTCTAAGTGGCGGTGGCATTCCTGCTGTGGGAGGAATGTCAGGAGGGATGGAGAGGTCTTGCACTGGGAGCAGCCCTCCACTGACTGAACTTGAGAAGACTAACCTGGAAATGAGAACTGGACATCCTTTCTCCAGATTCAGGGAAGAGGACAATGAAATAAGGATTAAATGATGATGTACACCCAAAAAAAGGATACAGAAGAAAAGGCTAATGAATTAATAAAAAATAGAAAGAGTAATTCTTAATCCAGTTTAAAGTATGTTATTATATTGTACAAATTAAGTCTGATATGCTGTTTAGATTTGGAACTCTAGTATTTAGTGTTCTTCAGTCCTACTATACATTCAGTAAAAAAAAAACATTTGTCTTGACAGGTTTGCATGGTGCTTACTGGTTTATATCGGTATGTTTTTTTTTGTTTTTTGTTTTTTTCTCGGTGGTATATGTTTCAGTTGACATGGGCAAAAAAAAAAAAAAAAAAATCTATTTCTTTGTGGATAGATAAGTTAGTTGCTCATGGTACATGAAGAAACATGACATTGTAAATCTTAGCCTGTTAATTTTCTAGGTGCCTGACCAAAAGTTTTAACTATTTTAAATTTTACATTAATTCTCCCGCCATAGTCCTATATTATCTGTGTCTTAATATTTATGATATAAAGTAAAAGCAGGTAAAAATATATATATTTAATTGCTATTTAATTGAGTTTCTATAAATCTGTTTTTATTTCACTTCATCTTTTCTAAATTTTAATTTCAAACAAAACATTGACATTAACAGAGAAAAAACTTGCATTAAACCAATGCAAAGGTGTTTTTTTTCTTTTCTTGTCTAATATGCTACACAATGGAACAGCTCTGATATTTAAAGCTGCTACAATCACAAGCCTCTTTTTTTATTCTTTGTAAAAAAAAAAAAAAGAACAGTTCTATAAAAACAGTTTGTGTTTTCATAGAAACAGAACCGGTATGGATATTTTGTAACACACACACACACACATATAATAATAATGATGATGATGATAATGATGATTTGTCATTATTGTCTGGGAATGCACATTTTAGAGGAATGGTCTTGTTTGTTAGATTTTATTAATGTGGGCCTGAGATATGAAAATATTATTATTATTATTATTATCATTCATACATGCATCATTTATTTATTTATGTTTTTATTTATTTATTTATCTTGTTCACGTGTGGGGTTTGTAAATGTGAGTTCTGGATGTAGCACAGAAATATGAGCTTTGTGCCCCAAATTTCAAGATGTTCTGTCCAACTAAGCTCAAATAAAATAAGATGAGATTATGTCTGTTTAATGCTGTCTCTTTTTCTACTTACAACCACTGCCTTTTCATTAAATAATTTTCTTAAAATTTTAAAACAGAAGGAAGAAAATCAAATAAGTTTAAATATATTAATTAAAACATTTATCTACCATAAATAAGAACATTATATTGGACGACTGTGTGTGTGCTTTAAATAAGACTAATCTTAGGTATTACTGTACAGCCTAATAACCTAAACTTCAACTCAAGCTCATAAAAGACAATTGTAGTTAAAGAATTAAAATATATTCTCTTTAATCTATGCTCTTTAGATCTTACAGTGAGTTTTTTTTTAACACAAAATAAAAGGGATCATAGAAAGCCTATGCTATTGTATATGTAGTAAAGTTCTGAATAAGCTATTTCACATAACAGATGTTTACATATAGATAAGTTTATTAAAGTGCCCCTATTATGTATTTTCAAATAGGATCTTTCATGCAGTGTGTCATGTAGCTGTATGTGAACATAAACTATCTGCAAAGTTGTGACGCCGACAGTGCACGATAAACATTCGCATAAATGACTCATCAGCAATTCGAATCTTTTTCTGTTACGGATCCAGGTTACAAAGTAACATATTTGCATAATGTCCGCCCACGTTCTACGTTGCGAACAACTTGCCCGCCCACAAACAGTACAATTTTCTTGTGCATGGATTACATCATGTCAAGAAGACGCTTTATCCTGTGCTGTCATTCAGTTGTGGCAATGGGCGTCTCGTTTTCCAACACACGCTGTAGCGGTAGACCTATCATTTGCACCATCTGACCAATCACAGCAGTGAGGGTTCACGGAAAGAAGGGGTTTAGACAGACTGATTCTTCGAACTACTTCACACGAGTCGTTTACAAATCATTTAGAAATTGGGTAAAATTAAATCTATTTTTGGAGAAAAGTGTTTTTTGACCTTGCATACATGTAAACCTGTTTTAAGAGATTCATAAAGCAATATTAGCAACCTTTAAAATGGCATAACAATACGTACATTAAACATACATAACACAACATATTTTAGGGCATTAAAAACCAGCTTCACACAAAAAAAAAAAAAAAAAAAAAAAAAAAGAATGCTAAAAAACTGAATCTAAACACCAGAGTTAATGAAATTAAAGAAATGGCTCTTTAACCTAATTTAACAGATGACATTCATGACCAAGCTGCTGACACCATAACTGCTTGATCCAATCAAACATTTCAAAAGGTATTAATCCTTAAAAAAATTTGTCCTGATTACAATTCAAGAATACTACAAATTTAGTTTAAACAATTACAGCTACTTTATTGTGTTTCTGTATACTTTGATTCCCTTGCTCAGGGGTTTGGTTAAGGATAGACCTAAACTCTGCAAGGCAGTGAACCTTAAGAGCCAGAGATGAGAACCCTAGCCTTAACCAGGAATCACTTATAAATTATTCTTCCTGTCTGCAAGCCGCTGTGCATTTTCTTGTCATGTTTTTTTATAATTATTGCATTCCATACATTCCTGTGCTTATCACTTACAATTATCAAATAAAAAAAATTCAATCTTAATTTTTCAGGGTTGATCAAAAATATAAAGTCTTTTGTTTTATACTGGGGGTGGAGTAATTGTATGAAATTCAATAACATAATTTAATATGCTGCAGTTCAAAAAGAGCTTTGTTTAAAGGAAGCCTGTTTTTAACTTAAATGGTTTGAATTGCTTGATTCAGATTTAGCAGCAGTGCTGACTATACTGTCTCTGTAGGCCTGTATGATGAATATAATCATTTACTTTTATTTCTTACAACCGACTAGTTTTGATTTCTAAATAATACATTTAATCTCATTCAGAATTATGATCAGTAGTATTCCCACTGGCTGGGACCTTTTGAACTTCCTTATAATCCACCTCTTTTAACCAGTCTTAAGACCGACAGTTTATGTAACTGCATATTATGTAATAGTACAAAACAGCACTCAATTAAGCAATTCCTTGGAAGTTATAGAACTGTTGCAAACTGAACAAAATTTAGCAATGATGATAATTTATCTTTATGTCTGATTTTAGGACTCTTTGTTTTCATTAGCTTTATTCTTCAGATTGTTATCATTATTACCCTCATTTTCTTACATTTCGGTATTTAAGAATATTCAGTTAACCTTTGTCCTGTCTTGTCTAAATTAAAGGTTGTGTTTTGATTTGCCTTCTTGCTTAGATTATATTGAAGCAAGTCATATCTTAAACATTGTAATATATATATATATATATATATATATATATATTCCATTTTAACTGACACACACAAATCATTCACACACAGAAACTTGTCAACACTATACCCCGTGACTTTTACTGTAATACAATTTTCTACACTGGATCGCTTTGAAAATAACATTTCTCAACAACGACGTTTTTTTTTTTTTAAGTAACTGAATTCAGTTTGATAATTAACACGCACATTTCATCTCTCTCCGGGCTTAACCAGGGACAAAAAAACAGCCTTGGATTTTCTCCCAAATAGAAACCATCACAGACATTCTAATGATTGTCCCTTTACAAGACAATCAATAAATGTAAATGTGAAAATGTGACTTTCTACAGAAAACAAATGATGACTTCAGGGGTGAATTTCATTACTACATTCTTTGATAACCAATATATATATTTAATAAATATATATAAATATATATTTATACATTATAAATATATATTTATACATTTTATTTATTTATTTTCTTCTTTAATTGCATGTGTATATGTATTATTCATGCATACATCAGCTTCTGCATCTACATTTAACATGACAAATGCAGGAGCTCTGCTGCAGGCCAGTGGAAAACAATTCATCTTCATCTCTGACTGACCTCAAATTATTTTCAACAAGGTGCATGATGCTACACAGTTTCACACAGTTGACTATGACAAGAGATCATTAGGAAAATCCTTATATGATTCCTGACAGCTGTGAAATGGTATTGTACTGATATATCTTTTTGACTCAGCTCAGACCCAGCTGTTTTCCAGGTGTGTGCTCCACCTACAGGCAGAACAAAGGAAAAACAATGAAAAAAGGTTAAATACTTTTTCAGAGGTGTTCAACATGATTTATTGATTGACTGACTGATCTTTCTGGTGTTTCCCATCTTCAGTATAACATCAGACCGACATGAGTCAAGGTCAGGCAGACCTCCCTATCTTGAATGGGCAATGCTGCTGCAAAAGTATTTAAAAAGTATCTGAAATAAAGTATTTAAACTAAAAGTATTCAAAGACGTAAACAATGACACATGGTTTAAAATGCTTCTGTGCATGTCTGATGCGAACGCATTTGTAGTAGCACCATTTTTAAATATCAGATCTGTCAAAACAAGTGTGTACTTTTTAAGTAGGGTTAGGGTTAGACGTCTCAAAGCCAATCATTATCTGATTTTTGTTGTGTATGTGTACACAAGAGATGGCAATAAAAGCATATCATAGTCTGAATGCTTACAATTAACTCTTTAGCAGGAAGGTTGGAAACATTTATTTATTTATTTATTTTATTTATTTTATTTGTACAATTGATGACATCAGTCTGTTGTGTTTGGTTAAACTTAGACAAGCAATGTCACTTACATACACATGTAAGTGACATACATATTTATTATTATAAAAAATAAATAAAATTGAGCAGTTTAATCCAAGTCTTCTAAAGATACAGTCACTTTTTATAATAGACTAACAGATTTAATTGAAGCTTTTATTAACATTATTTACATTTAATAAGGGAACATACAGTAAATTGATGCTCAACCATACTTGTTTGATTCATGAGAACAAACCACACTGTTACTTGCATAAGCTCAAACATGAATCTCATAGGCAAGCATGCTTGAGCTTCCATTTACCAAAACTGGATGCTGCAAACACTGTTTGCTAATTAACAAGGAGA
>JAUCMU010000030.1:194246-205468 GCA_032275025.1 Enteromius treurensis
GTTATCTTATTTAAAGCACTTTTGTTGATATTGTAAATGTACAGAAATAAAGGTAGATCCTTTACCGTTCCTAATTACGTATTACTTTCACGTTTATGAGCAAAAATTACGGTGTATTTAAGTTTCTACTGACAAAATAATATGCAAGTGATCACAATGGTGCCTCCGTTAGGCGTCTAACAGCACACATCTAATTGGGTTAAACATTTAAGCTAACATGTGATGTGCTTGCCATTAACTCTTTTATATCTATAGATTTTTAGCAGGTTGTGATGATTTAAGATGGCTAAAGTATTTAAACATTGGCTGTGATGAACTCGCTGCCGCTGGCCGCAAAAAGATTGTGAAATGTAATAAGTGCATGACGTCTGATTCTCGGGCATTTCATGTTGTATGAGTCAACATGGCATTTGCACACACAATTTAAATTTATGGGGGTTTTTTGTCTCCAAAATTATTATAAAAAGAGAACGATAAAATAACGTTATTAACCGGTTAATTGCATTTTCTAATAAACGTTTCCTTTCAGAACGATTCAAATGTATTTTGTTTTCGCTTCTTTTTTTGTTTCAGTTAAATGTCGTTTGTCTCCGGTTTTCGTTCCTTGAACCGGTTCAGAGCCCTGATATGTAGTAAATGTTCAATAACAAATAAGCAAAATTAGATATTTATTATATTTATAGATAAACATTTCTTTCATTTATTGCACACACACATTGTACTTTATACATATTTTGCATACACAAAACATATTATTTTTATATACATAGGTATGTACGTAAATGGTGAATTCAGGTAAATTGGGGTGAACTGAATTGAGACTTGTCCCAACTAACCTGAAATCACCATGTTTTTATTTTCCCTTTTTAAAGCTTAACTGTGTCTCATACAATGTCCTTTTTTTTTTTTTTTTTCAGAAAAAGATGGACGGTCGAGAATACCAAGACGCCCAAAGTTTTGCAGCAGATATTCGGTTAATGTTCTCAAATTGTTACAAATACAACCCCCCCGATCACGAGGTCGTTGCCATGGCAAGAAAACTCCAGGTGCAGCGCTTGACAGAAAGCCATTGTGCCTTATCATGCGCTTTCCGATCTCACCAATCACATTTGTCCTGCAGGATGTGTTTGAGATGAAATTCGCCAAGATGCCCGACGAACCCGCAGAGCCGTCCTCGCCCAGCACGGTGTCAGCCACGGCAGTGGTGAGCAAGAGCACCGGCAGCAGCGAGAGCAGCGCCGACTCTTCCAGCTCCAGCTCCGACTCGGAGGAGGAACGGGCCACTCGGCTGGCTGAGCTGCAGGAACAGGTGAGTGACAAACAGGTGGGTGTCACCACTTGAGGACCAAGATCCAAACCAAGGGTGGAGAGACAGGCAGAGGCCACATCCACTCTCCCTCACATTCACCACCACCTCCTCAGTCTGACTGCTTGTTCAGAGTCATTCGGACTTTTTTTGTTTTCCTTAATGTGTCTTGTTTTTTTGTAATGTTTTGGAAATGAGTGCCCATTTTCACCCTGGACTGAACGTTTAACCCTCTACCGCCTCTGCAGTTTGTGTTGGCATCTTGGTATACATTGGCTTGCATGCTGTCAAAGTTCAGATGACAATTTTTAATTTCGCTATCTCTCAGTGTCAAACATATTGGTGTAAATTGTAGTTACTCTGCTCTCATCATGACAGTATGTTGTTAAAATACAGTTTTGAGAATGACTATTTTGTCCGTTGATTTCACTTTGGCTTTTTTACTAGCAATTCGCTGTGGAGCACCCCAATGGTAACAGTGCGGGGACAAAAAACGGGTGTGCCAAACATTTTCAGGTGAATGATATTTTTACTTCCCGGCCCCCCACCCCACTAACTCCTTCATTTTCGTAGCTGCTTCTTATGTGAGCGGTAGAGGGTTAAGGTGGTGCTTTATGGGGTGTATTTGAGCTGGGCATCTCCCTCAAGTGAGCTTGCTTTGTCACTCAGCTAGTCTTTCGGCTCTGTTTCCCTCTTTGCTCTGTGAATGACATTGATTGGCATGTTTTGTCAGTGAGAATCCAAATTCTTTGCCGGGATGTGGTCTCCAGTGCTTCATGGCAGAGTCTTTTTCATTCTGTAAAAGAGGTTTAATGTCAATAAAATGGATAAAAAGTTTTTGTAAAAAGAAAACAAAATAGGATGGGGACCTGATTCTGTTGATTGGATAGAGCCAGAGTTGAATGTGAGCTTGCAGTTGAGACGTCTGCCACATGTCATCAGAAAGAAGTCTGAAACATACACGGATGAATCATTCAGATCAATAATTTGGAAATAATGGTGAATGAGGGCTGGGTGATATGGCCAAAAATATTATCACAATGTATTTTTACCATATCATACTAAGTCAGTATTTATCACAGTATTCGGGATGTGCTTTCCACATGTTTGTTAGACTTTTAGAATGAATTCATACATACCTTTGCTCACAAATAAACTCCACAGAGTAGCTACCTTTTAATTTAGGGCCCTGTGAAATGAAATGTATTTTAAACTAAATTCCATTTTCTGTATATTTTTTGTTTTGTTTTGTTTTTGTGACTTAATAAAATTAATTGAACAATAAATCCAGTTTTTTAAAATGGGATCAAATTAAAATAAAAAAAATTTACAATAAAACATTTCCATTTTTTTGAAAACATTTATGAAAAAAAAACTTTATTTGTATGTATGATATTCCCTAAAAATGTTCTATATAATCTTATTTTCATTATTTTGAAAAGTACGTTTTTGCATACTATAATACGTCTGTGATAAATTCAAGTTGAACCAAAGTAAATTTTTGTGTTTGACAGCTGTTTGTTTGTTTTTTAATAGCTTGTGAATTGACTCTCAGAACAGCTCTGGAAATTACATGTATGTGTCTGTGCCCTCATATTTAGATGGCAAACACTAAAAAGATGAATTAGCTGCACACACTGACTGCCCTTTGTCACATTCTGCTGTTTGATAGACTGTTTGATTAATCCATATCAAGTAAAAATGTCCAAAAATGCGTTGTCATAGTCAATACATAATTTATCGCCCAGCCATATGATGAATTTTAATTTCCCTTATGAATAAACTGCATGTGCTGGTTAGGTATGTTTTGAAGCCGGGATACTGGTTTAAGCTGGTAGGACCAGCATAAACCAGCAAAGGACCAGCTTAAACCAGCATCCCAGCTTCAAAACATACCTAACCAGCGTATGCGGGGTTTTTCAGCAGGGTTCATTGACTTACATGTAGATTTTTCAGAAATACTGGACTACTAAATGGAGTTGTTGCTAAAAGTTGTTTGATTATTGTGCTGGAATTTTAAAGTAGTTACAAAGTTTTATGAACATTTTGTTTTGCAAAGAATTCAGGCGTTTTTTGCCAGGCTTGGGTAAATTTCAAAATAAGAGCCCTCTTTTCTGGGTAGAGTATTTCCATGAAAATGAGAGATCTGTAGGGGACAAATGTCATTCATTATCCTTTAAACTCTTCCCTTCATCACCAGTCCCATCATCTGTCCCCGCACAGCTAAGATCCTAGTCTTTTACGTTAGCATCGATGCAGCATGCACCATCCCCCTGCTTGCTAACCATTCCCTCCACCTTCCTCCTCAGCTGAAGGCTGTTCATGAACAGCTAGCCGCTCTGTCACAGGGTCCTGTGAGCAAACCAAAGAAAAAGAAAGAGAAGAAAGAAAAAGAGAAGAAGAAAAAAGAGAAGGAGAAGGAGAAAGACAAAAACAAGGTCAAGGTGGAAGATGACAAAAAGGCCAAGTCCTCACAACCGAATAAGCAAACCCAGCAGAAGAAGACTTCTGCGCGGAAACCCAACAGCACATCCACCACGAGGTGAGTTGGGATGTTTATAGATAACTGTATGATACATTTTTGATCCCATTTATGGATTTTGTACTATCTAGAAAGAATTGCAACAGATGAATATAATGCTTATGTACCTATATGAACCAAATAACTAGCCAGTCATTGTAAAACCAGGAAGTTTTATGCATTCTGCATTTTATTTTAAAGGATTTAGGCAATGGGATGAGCAGAAATGCATCTTCTTGTACACCTATATTTATTCAGAATCCCTCTGAAATATGAGAATTTCAAAGATAACTTGTAATTTCCCTTAATTAGTAATTTTTATAGTAATTTGTATAATTGTTATTATGCAAGGCTGTTTTTTTTAAATCAAAAATACAGTAAAGACACTAATATTTTGAAATACTACAGCTTTTTTAAAAATTCATTTTATATTTTAAAATCCTTTGTACATTGTAAATGCATTTAATTTTAGTTTTGATCAAATTAATGCATCATTACTATGAAAATTAAATTAATTCTAACAAAAGAAGTCTTACAGATACAAAGGTTTTGAAAGGTAGTGTATAACGCTTGTCATAACTTTATATCTCACAATTGTGGCTATCTTTTATTACTGATTTTTTTTTTTTCTGTGACATTATTTGTTATTTAAGTTTATCTCTCACTCTGCAGAAAAAAATTGAAAAAAGTTAGAAAACAAGGCAAAAACATGCCAGTTGGCCAAGCAGTCACAGTTATTATCTGAAAATATCAGCTGTGGGTTAATAACAGTTTTAAGTTATAATATTGAGATATGACATCAGTGTAAGTCAAAGCAATCCAGTAACACATTTATTGGTGGTAGTGGTGATGCAAGCTAATTATCCCGTCATTATCTCAATCCCAACATGCCAGTTCAGATTTATGCGAAGAGTAAGGGTTACATTTGTGCAAACTATACGTCCAATCCACAGGCAACCGAAAAAAGGGGGCAAACCTGGCTCTGCAAACTACGACTCTGATGAGGAGGAGTCTCTTCCCATGTCTTATGATGAGAAACGGCAGCTCAGTCTGGATATCAACCGTTTGCCGGGTGAGAAACTGGGCCGCGTGGTCCACATCATCCAGTCGCGTGAGCCGTCGCTGCGAGACTCCAACCCAGACGAGATCGAGATCGACTTCGAAACGCTCAAGCCTTCCACGTTGCGTGAGCTCGAACGATACGTCAAGTCTTGTTTACAGAAAAAGCAACGCAAACCTTTACGTAAGTGCCTTTCTTTTCCATCTCGGCAGATGTTGTGGTGGTGCTAGTCTAGGCTTAGATCCGTCTGCTCTAAAAGCTGAACTGGGCTGTGCTATTTCCTCCTTTGAGCTGGGAGCACTCACCTTCTCCAATGTGTTGCATGACTTTTGGTGGATTATCTTATATGTGCTTTCCCTGGTATTAATACCTTCAAGTGAAGCTTCAAGGGGTTAAAGAGTACATCAGTATAAAATAGAGAACATTTGATTAGACCGAGAATTTCCAAGTTGTAAACAGTGTACATGTAATTAATGTGCACACTGCGCTATTCGTACTTCGTAAAGGAATATTCTGGGTTCATTACAAGTTAGAGTCAGTCGAATGCATTTTTGGCCTTATGTTGATTACCACAAAAAGCTATTTCCACTTGTCCCTCCTTTTCCAAAAATAAATTAGTGGGTCAGTTTGTGAATGTTAAATAAACATTGATGTTGAGCTACAGTGCCCACACACCTTGGTTCCAAAAGAATTTTCTCCATTCGCTTTTAAAAAAAGTGTTTGTTAAAGAGCTCTAAACCACGAACCGAACCAAGCCAATCCGTTGTGAGGTAGATGAATCACAATTTTACAAAAACTGATGTGAAATATATTTGAAAATCAGACAAAAACACAACAGTGCAAATCTATGTATTTTTTAATGAGGGAAATAAATAGAGGGTACTCCTTATTTTAAGGTGTACACGTTAAAGCGTATTTATACAATTTATACAGGTGCTGAGTAATATGTATTAACTCCATGTACTTATTATAGACCAGTTTCAGTCTTTCAACCAGCTATGAACTTGTGGCGGCAGAAAATCACATTTCTGAGACTAGGCTATATCTCACAATTTTTAGAAAAATCAGTTTATCAATTTTCAGTTTATATCCCACATTCTGGCATTTTCCCTCAGTTGACAAACTCACAATTGTTGATTTAAAATGAATTATAAAGTCCAAACTAGGACATAAAAACAAGAAAAAAGTCAATTGTGAGATAATAGGTAAATGTTATGTTATAGGTTTAAATACTGTTTCCTGATGTAACTGTATATGAACTGCATATGTAAATATTTAAATCTAAATTTTTAATCAAATGTATGTTTTTAAAATAGGGTAATAGTACCAGGTTTAATCTATAGTCTGTACAATTAAACATCTGTGTTTAGTTTCAAATGGCAGCTTTGATGACAGTATTCTATAAAAGATTTGCATTCCGACACAATACGTTATTTTCTCTAATTTTAATGGATTTTAGCTATTTCTCTCCACTTGTTGCCAGTGTTTTTTGCTGCCACAATGCACATCCAGCTGCAATTGATGTAATTGTGATGTCTACTCCAAATTGGACTAAGTGATAGTATCAATCACGGCCGATGAAGGACCAGAGAGGTCTGACACGTCCCGTCCAGGAGCCAGACGTGCAGGTTCCAAAATTCAGGGCGCGGGTGCCATTATTACCAGCAGAACCTGCTCCTCCACTCCCTGATCTTCCACAGGGTCTGTGCAAGGAGGCTCACTGGGGGAAGGCGTACTTGGGCCCCAGAGGCCAGCTGTATGCCAGTGTATCACTGCTGAGGGGTGCCTCAGTGAGGGAATAGTACAACCAGCAGTGGGAGGACTCGGGGGAGGCAAAGAGGTCTATCTTGGCCTCGCCGAAGTAGCTCCAAATCAGCTGGACTACCTGGGGGTGGAGTTGCCATTCTCCAGGGTGGGTGGACTGCCGTGAGAGCTGGTCAGCTGCACATTTGAGTTCCCCTGGAATGTAAACCGTGCGCAGCGATTTCAGCCCCATTTGACTCCACAGGAGCAGGTGACGGGCGAGTTGTGACATGCAACGGGAGTGTGGACCACCTTTTCGCACCAGCTTGTGCTTGTGGCACAGCATTCGGTCAGAAGCGACGCAGGGCTAGAAGCATGGCCAATAACTCGAGGCAGTTGATGTGCCAAAGCAGTTGGACGCCTGTCCAGGGGCCCGAACCCGCTGCCCGTTGCACACAGCACCACAACCTGTGGAGGAGGCGTCCGTGTTGACCACGACATGCCTGGACACCTTTCCTAGGGGGACTGACCACGGGCTGAATAGGCGGCGACACTCCGGGGAAACGCCAATCCAGCCAAATCCCGCGAGTGAGCTACCATAAGCCAGGCGTCGTTGAGGATGCTGATGCCCATCTGCCAGCATCAGCATACCTTCGTAAAGACGCGGGGAGAGAGGGACAGGCCAAATAGGGACACCTTGTACTGATAAGCTCGACCCTCAAAAGCAAACCGCAGAAAGGGTCTGTGTCGAGGTAAGATCGAAACGTGAAAGTGTGCGTCCTTCAGGTCGATGGCTGCGAATCAATTCTGGGAGCGAATGCACATTAGGATGTGCATTGGGGGTGGGGGGCATTTTGATGGATGGGTCTCAGCCCACCGTTCTTTTTGGGCACAATGAAGTAAGGACTGTAAAACCCTGACCTTATCTCGCCTGGAGGGACAGGTTCGATTGCGTCATTCGCCAGTAGGACTGCAACCTCCACATGCAGGACAGCGGCATCCCTGTCCGAGCAGACAGTGATGTAGCGGACACCTCTGTACCTGGGCGGGCGCCTGGCAAACTGAATCTCATAGCCAAGACGTACCGTCTGGATCAACCACCTTGAGGGGTTGGGAAGCTGTAACCAGGCTCCCAGCTGGGTCGCTAGGGGAATCAAGGGGACGTTGATCGCCGTGCCTGCTGTGGAGCAGCCTAGGGGGGGACCGGGGAGGAGACCGATCCCAGAAAAATGAACGTCCTGGAGAAAAGTCAGACTGCTCTGGGCAGTGCTTACCTGCTCCCCTGGTTCCCTCGAAAGGGGATCTCAAGGCACTGGGCCCAGAGGTGAGGAAAATTGTTCTTTCTGTGAGAATGTGGGTATCGCCGTGGGTCGACGGCGGCTGAGTTCATAAAAGCTCCCGGCCCTCCTCCGGGAGTGGGGGCACAGATGTCGTCATCCCCCGAAAGAGCAACCTCCAACACCTCCAGGTTGCTCGTGTCAGGGATGCTTTGCAGACCTGCGGGTGTTTCTGACCCGCGGCACCCCTCGCCCGTGGCGGCATGCGGGGAAGCAGTTTGCTCCGGAAGTACCACAGGACTATGCTGTGGGGCAGAAGTCTGCGGGGCTTTTACACCCGATGGGACATTCTGGAGGTCCCCCAGGCGCCTCGCCGTGGCAGCCGAGAAGCCTTTACAGCCCGCTGAACTGTCACGGGAAGGATGCGAGGGTTCCACATATGGTTCCAACCATATGCCATCCTAAAAGTACTCTATTTTTTATTTTATTTTTAAAGGTTTTTTAACCTGTTTAAAAACAGTTCCTCAGTGAAGGAAAATGTGGATGTAAACAATATGTGTTAGCATGGTTTTAGTGTGAAAAAAATGGCTTACTAACCTTTTTCAGTTAAAACTTATAATAAATATCACACATACAGCAATGTCATAAACCCTCAAACAATAGGCGCTTTCAACTTATTCTGTGAAAAACTGTTGTATTATTAATGTAATTGTTTAAAAAAAAAAAATCCCATTTCTTTTAAATCCTACAAAATCTGTCCCGTTTACTCAAATTTTTTGTGCATTAATGCAGTGGTTCCCAAATTCTATGTATACTTGTTCCTGTTTTCAAAAGCGCCACATACTGTGCTGTAACATGCTGTAGTAGGCTACTGCTGTACTGGACAACGCTGGTAAAATGATGCTGCCCTCTTGTGACGGTGTGCTCTGATAACAATAACTTTGTAGGACAACACATTATTTTGAAAATCAGTCAAATTATATCTTATTCTGTTTCATCAAACTGAATAAAAATAATATATTGAGATTTAATATTCATATATTTTCTGTCCAATTTTATTGTTACTTTCAATAAACGTGGTTATTTAATTGGCTTGTGATTTTTTTTTCATTTTTTTTTTTCAGTATCATTAAAATTATTGAGTTAAGTTAAAAGTCTTACAAAATGACTTGATTACGAAATTGTTTTTAGAGGATCTGCAGCACAAAGCAAGCCCACCCCAGTCACTGAAAAGACTGTGAGAACTACAGCTCAGAAATGTTCGTTTTCTGAAAATCTGTTTAAAAAAAAAACAATAAATGTTGTTACATATATAAAAAAAAATACATAGTAATTTTTATGTTTTTTAATGTTTTACTCTGAAAGTGACTAGTTCCTTGTTTTTTAAGGAAGTGTGCACACACTTAATTTTAATAATTACATTTCAAATAAATCCTTCAGAAGTTGTGTTTGTCTATTTGCAAATCGGGCGGGGAGGGGGCTTGAATTTTTGTAATTCTGCGAAAGGGGGGCCCGGCAGAAAAAGTTTGGGAACCACTGAGCTAGTCCAAGACTAAATTGCATGTTTGAGCTGTCTCAGATGAAAATATCTTGCTCTGACATATTTTAAAACAGTGTCATTGTTCTGTGTTAAGATGCACACCTATAATATTTTCCTATAAGGCATTTTTGTAAAAGTTGCTTAAATATCTTAATTTAACTAATACCCAGTCCTGGCTTAAGCTAAGCCCCATTTGTGAAACTGGGCCTGAATGTTCTAATCACACTGGTGTGATCATACAAATATAAAAATACTATTTGGCATTTTTTTTGTCTTTTAGAAACTGCATTCAAAATCTACTTTGCTCAAAAATCTGATTTGAACGGGCATGACGCCTCTGGTTTTCCCCTCTTTTTGAGAAACAGAAACCAGTTCAGCAAGTTTAAGACACAAAGGAATATGAACTTTTGCAGTCATAATGAAATAGAAAATGAACTCTTGTGTAAAGTTGTATTGAAGTGGTTTCATTTTCCAGAATTGTATTACAGATTTTCTGAATTGCTAAAACATTAAAACCTATTGGCTGAACAAAGTTCTCAGTTGCCTGATCTCATTTAGCTAATTGTGCGGTTTGTTGTCAATACCTTAACAAAACACATTCTGCACTCTAATGCGCATGTCATCCATACTGGTAAACACAAGTGGCAACAATCAAATGCAAATAGAGAACACATGTCATCGATTGAATACAACCACTCAATTATGATAGAACATTTTCATTGATCAAAAGGCAATGATGGAAAAATATTACAGTTGTTTTGAGATTAAAAATGTAGTTCTCCCTGAGAACTATAGGCTATGTTTTGAACAATGTGTTTTCTATTTTTTGGTGTACTGTTTACTGACTGCTTGACAGTGTATATAATTTCGATCACATATGATTTGACCGCAGTGCATGATTTTGAACACAGGTAAAACTGTTTTGAGGCAAAAGATTCATAATCAGAAAAAAAAAAAAAAAAAAGCCACACACACAACCAAGAATTTAGTTGTTTCTTAAACATTCTTTAAATGTTTCTTATGTATGTCTTAGAATGTAAATTTAGTTGTTTTTTGTTTGTTTTTTATCTAAAGCACTGCCTATAAAATGAGTCTCTGTGAGAAGAGAGAGGGGGATGTTGAAACACATAAAGCAGCACCTGTAGAACCCAGCTGTGTGTCTGTGAAGAGTGACACGTCCATGGATTATCCACTTCAGTTCAGTGATGGAGCAGTGACCTCTGACCATGAGTGAGTATAAAAACAATGTGTTGTGTGATGGAAAGGGAATAAAATTATACACGATTATTGTATCAAATAACCTTCTTATAGTCTCTGCTACACCTATTTAGATAATGCATTATAGTGCTTTATTGTTTTCGCTTGTTTACTAGAAAGGCCTTGTAGGCTTTGTTTTGCCCTTATTTGGTATTTCCTGTCTCCCTTGAAATTATTAGTTAATTTGTTCCCATAGGTGACACTTCTGGGAAACTAAATGGTTCTTTGTGTTTCTGAGTTTGTTTATTAAAATATTCTTTGATTATTATACTCCAGCGATCTCCTTTCCTGCATTGAACAACCGGTAACACCTAAAAATGTAGTGCAAGTGCAATGCCATAACAGACAGTTGTAACATATTTTAATGCTCAATAAGGGAAGATATTGATATAAATAATTACTATTAATTCTGATTAATGGCAATTATTTATATTAGCCGGCAGTAACTGTGGCAGAATTACCATCAACTAATCCGTTCGTTCAGCGAACACATAGTGTATTTAAGAAAATTGCCTTCT
>JAUCMU010000030.1:253404-274515 GCA_032275025.1 Enteromius treurensis
TACTGAATTTCGGATACTATGAATTCGGACATACTACTCGCCTCGCATACTGTTTTTCACGTACTATATAGTAGGGACGTAAGCGATTTCGGACGCAGCGATGGTTTTTGCGCAGCTCGTCAGTGAACAACGGCTGTGTGTAGTACATACGGCTCAATGTGAAATCACGCACCTGATGGCATTTACCGCTGATTACAGAAAACAGGCAAACATATCGGCCGATCGGGATTGGTGCATCTCGAAAGTATTGTGTTTTACAAAAAAAAAGAGTTTACAGAAGGTCTTCCAACTTATAGGGTTCCTGAATGTCTGAAATGTAGGCTACTATATTTCTAAATATCCTATTGCTACACTTAATGGCCATATTGCACTGGTCTGTTGGACTTGGTTGAACAAAAATAAACAATATTTTGTTGCTTTAGCTTATGTGTTCTGTCATTATTCAATGGTATACTAAAAATCCATATGAAAAAACTTACTTCCCACTGTTCTCATGTCAAATATTAATATGCCATTTAAAACAGGTGAGTTTATTTGTGCACAAACAAAAGGAATCACTTCAGCAGGTAAATATTGTGATCGTGAATCAGAAACAGTCTCATAAATCAAACAGGTTCTCTGTTGGTGAAAACTCACCAGTTACTTACTTAAGGTAAGTATATCCACAGAAATGGAGCAAAGAGGCAGATTATTCCACAGGTAAGTATCAGGTATGGATACTCAGTCTTTAAGAGGTTTCTTTGTGAAGATTTCCAGATCACATCGTTTCATTCAGGCATGGAATCAGACAGACAGGTACAAGGTCCAGGTAAGGATGTGTATATCAACCTTGAGCTCAGCCATTGAGTGCATGGCTGAGCGATCTTTTATGGAGAGTGGCTGATAGCGGACAGGTGTTAATAGTCTGGTGATTTGGAGCGAGTGACAGGTGATGGTGATTGCGTGCTTTCCGTAGGCACTGATCCCCGGACAGGTAAGTGTGACGATGTGACATTACCCCCTCCTCCGCGAGCGGCTCCTCACGCTCGTACCCAGCGGCGTGGATTGCTTGGACTTGGTAGATGGTCTCGGCTGCTTTGACTTCGGGTGGAGGAGGGGGTTCCGGGTGGTCTGCAGAGGGAGGAAACATGGGGTCAATGTGACGTTTTAATAAAGAAATATGAAAGGTTGGTGCAATTCTGTAGTAAGGTGGCAGTTGCAGTTCATAGGTGACGTCATTGATAAGTCGGAGGATGGGAAATGGTCCAATGAATTTTGGACTCAGCTTGCGGCAGGGCGTCCGAAGATCTCGGGTGGATAACGAGACTAGTTCGCCCGGGTTGATACTCCGGTGTTGGGGATCGGCGAGCATTGACCCATCTTTTGTGTCTCCTCACTGCTCTTTGCAAATGCACGTGTGCTGAGTTCCATACCCTCTCGCTCTCCTGGAACCTGTAGTCTACTGCCGGGACTGAGGAGGGCTCATCATTCCAAGTGAAAAGGGGCGGCTGATAACCTAGGACACATTGAAAAGGTGTTAAGCCGGTGGTCTCTTGTCTGAGAGAATTTTGGGCATACTCAGCCCACGGCAGGTACTGGCTCCAGGGCTCCTGATGATCATGGCAGTAGGTTCTGAGATAGCGGGATATTTCTTGGATTTTAGCTCCATCTGGCCATTTGTCTGTGGATGGTACCCCGAGGATAAGCTGATGGACACTCCGAGTAGTCGAAAGAATTCCTTCCAGACCCAGGATGTAAACTGTCCCTCTGTCAGAGGGGTGGTTATCATAGCACAGACGGAGCATCCTTGGACATAGAAGTATACGTCTTGGGTCCATCTCAATTCCTTCAGGGGTGATGTAGTAGCCTAGGAAGTGTACTCTGGGTAGATGAAACTCACATTTCTCTCCTTTTAAATAGAGCTGGTAGGTATGGAGGCGTTGGAGAACCTGTTTGACATGGGAAATTTGAGTAGACAGATCATTAGAATAAATGAAGATGTCATCAATATAGACGACCACAAATTGATGCAGCAAATCCCGAAAAACCTCATTCATAAAGTTTAGAAACACCGAAGGCGAGTTGGATAGCCCAGACGGCATCACGCGATACTCGTAGTGGCCGTTAGGGGTGACAAAAGCGGTCTTCCATTCATCTCCACTACGAATACGGATTAAGTTGTAGGCGCTTCGCAGATCTAATTTGCTGAAGATTTTTGCCTGCCGTAATTCCTCCAGGGTGGACGAGATGAGTGGAAAGGGATATGCAAATTTTACGGTTTGTGCATTAAGGGCTCTATAATCAATACAGGGCCTCAGTCCTCCATCATTCTTTGCAACAAAGAAAAAGCTAGAAGCTGTTAGTGATGTGGAGGGCTGTATAAAGCCTTGTGCTAGAGCCTGAGTGATATATTCCTCCATAGCTTTTCGTTCAGGTAGTGTGGCATGGGGTATGAGGTCCCACCTATAGTGTGGCGGGAGCTGAGTGGCTGCAACTTTGCTGAATACATCCTCAAACTTTTTATATTTAGGAGGAATACAAATTTCTTTGTGCACTTCGTGACTTTCAATTTGTGATTGAACAACAGGGAATCTCAGGACGCTGGGGAAGAGACGACAGACAGGGATTAAAACAGAACCGACTCCACTGTAAGATTTCACCTGTGCTCCAGCGGGTCAGAGGATTGTGTTTTTCAAACCAGGGTCGTCCTAAGAGGATGTCTACGGTGGCTTTGGGTAGGATAAAAAAAAGGTAATGGATTCTTGATGAAGACAGCCTATTTGAAGAGTGATAATACCAGTTCAGGTGCTAATGGGTCAGACATCCAGGGGTTTCCCTTGTATAGTAATGATATGATAGGGTATAATACTTTTATGTTTAGGAATTCGCAATGCTTCAAAACACGTGAGGAGATACAATTTCCTGCTGCACCGAAGTCGACTAAGGCTTTAACTGGGAAGAGGTTAGTTTCAGTGATTAACATTGCATCACTAAGCGGTATAGTATGAAGGTTATGGGTTAAGTGACCTACACTCACCGCTGATCGGGCAGGTCTGATGGGGCAGTTCTGAAGGATGTGAGATGGAGCACCGCAATACAGGCATAATCCTCCTCGGAGCCGTCTCTCATGCAGGATCTGAAGAAAGGTAGAATAAGGTTCAGCACTTGCCGCAGCCTCTTCCTGTTCCATGTTGTCTTTGTTAGGGGCTGAGCTTCTGTCACGCTCAGTGAAGACAGAAAAAGGGATTCAAGCGAACAGGTGAGTTTATTTGTTCACAAACAAAATGAAGCACTTCAGCAGGTAAATACTGTGATCGTGAATCGGAAACCGTCTCATAAATCAAACAGGTTCTCTGCTGTTGAGTATTAAGGTAAGTATATCCACAGAAATGGAGCAAAGAGGCAGATTATTCCACAGGTAAGTATCAGGTAAGTATACTCAGTCTTTTAGAGGTTTCTTTGTGAAGATTTCCAGATCACAGAAGTTCATCGTTTCATCCAGGCATGGGATCAGACAGACAGGTACAAGGTCCAGGTAAGAATGAGCGAATCAACCTTGAGCTCAGCCATTGACTCCATGGCTGAGCGATCTTTTATGGAGAGTGGGTGATAGCGGACAGGTGTTAATCGTCTGGTGATTAGGAGCGGGTGACAGGTGCTGGTGATTGTGTGCTTTCCATAGGCACTGATCCCGGAACAGGTAAGTGTGACGATGTGACAAATAAACAGTGGTTTTATTTTTTAAAGGTGTTTGAAAAGAGATATCTGAAATTCAATGCTCTGTTTTGTCTCTGCTCTCAGGAATTAGTTTTAAGCATTTGAAAGATAACCATTAAGCATCATCCAATCGTGATAAAAATTGAGCCTTGGATAAAGAATTTGATTGGCTGAGTTCTCATTGGCTGAGCAGAACTACAAACAAGTGGGAATATAAAGTAAAATAAATGTGTCCGAGCAAATTGGTAAGTTAAATGAAATCGTTTTAAGCAGTGTGTGGTTTTAAACATGAGTAGCATGTACCCTGTTGACGGCGCATAAACATATTCTGGCAGCGCATGTAAAACCCGGAGCAGTGGGCAGCCATTGTTGCGGAGCCAGAGGGGCAGTTGGAGGAACGGTGCCTTGCTTAAGAGTCTCACCAGGTTGAGAGAGCACTGGTTACTCACTCCCCCCACCCACAATCCCACCGGATCTGGGTTACAAGTCCAACTCCCTGTCCATTAGGCCACGATTTACAGCCCACATGTCCAGGAAACACAAACAATGTTCTGTGGACAGTATAAGAGATCTTTATAAGGAGACAGTTTCTCAGTCTCTTGAAACTGAACCGTTAGTTACAGGTCCTACAGAGAGATTTAGTGAGACTGATGAAGGTGAAGTTCATCTTACAGAAAATTTCGATGACCTTTTTCTCAGAAATATTTATCTTTTCTACTTGAAATTACATGGGCAGTTTCTTCCGCCAGCATCGACTATACAAAATATTGTTGAAGAGATGCAAAGCATATGTGGCATAAAGAGATTACTCGCTATTCATAGTTAGCAGTTTAGAATATTTTGCCCCAGGGGGAATTTCTCCAAAAAAAACTGATTTAATTGTTGCCCAATACATGCAATAATACCGACTACGCCACCATGGAATTCATTCCATCGGGGAAAATGTTACAAAGACACACAGGTTCGAAAACGGCTGAGTTAGGACATGAGACTCGGATGAATCACCATGAATTATATTAAACAATGAATAACTTTGCTATAACGAATGACATGATGCACACACACAGAGTGTGAGAGCCCGCATCTCTTGAAACAAATAAAATAAAATAAAAAATTACTAATCTTATATATTCTTTAAAATACTGCCTACTAAAAATGATTTACCAGTTGTAACGATCTGCAATCCTGGAAAAACTCCCAAGCCGAGGAAACGCGTCGTTCCCAAATACGTATAGTGAACCATAAAAGCAATTGTGGGATGCCTCAGTCCACATTAGGAAAATAACCCCTACTCGTCAAAATCTAATCCATGCCACGGATCTACAATATGGTCGCGTCCAACAGCACCTTACCAAACAAACACTCCCGCGCTATATTGGAAACCCGATGACATAACCACTGACAATAGGAGCATCCTCAGGTATTACCAGCTGTTTTTATAGGGCGAACTTAATGAGTGGAATAAAGAAAGAATATGACCTTTTCACCATTAGTCATGAAAGATTTTTCAAGAACAAAGGCTCTTAAACAGGTTCAGATACACAGAACTTACCTTGCTTACCATGCACAGATGTGCTTTGTGATGTCAGTGATGGTCAGGTGTATAAAAACAATGAGTTTTTTTCTCAAAACCCATCATGTCTCAAACTAATTCTATATCAAGATTCTTATGAGGTGGTGTACCCATCAGGTTCAGCAAAAAGCAAGCACAAAGTACTAACTGTATATTTGTCTCTGGCTAATTTATCACCTCATATAAGATCAAGTACAGACCACATGTCACTTGTAATGCTGTGTCAAGAAAAGACTTCTAACACTTTGGCCATGACAAAGTTTTCCCAAGGCTCATTGCAGACTTAAAAGACCTGGGACCTCATGTACAAAAACTTGCGCAGAATTATTACTAAAACATTGCGTACAGACAAAGCTGGAAAAGCGCGTACGCACAAAAAAATTCAGATGTATGAAACACTGCATACACAGAATCCCAAGCATATTCTCTGTGTACATCCGAATTAACGTGAAATTGAGCACTAAACCCCTCCCTCCCTCCTCCCCCGTATAAATATGGTAATGTGAAAAAAAAACTAAAAAGCAATGGCAAATGCAAGCAAGCAAGAAGAGAAACTTCACAGAATGTGAATTGGAGGTGCTCCTATCGATGTAGATCAGAGAAAAACTGTTATTTGCAAGTTTGTCCTCCGGATTAATAAAAAACAGAAAAAAAATAAAAACATTCACACGAACGTGCCATTGCTCTTGATATACAATCACTTAAATGAACAGGGCTTTGTTTTTAATTAGAAAAAAAACCTTTACGAGGGTAGATTAGAACCCCGCGATCTCAAAACACTAATCACTTATTCAACCGCTGAACCACACGATTAGTACTTACTCATGTATATTTTATTGTTAATATTTTTATATGCGCACTTTTATTAAAGTCCTGATGATTTGAAAAGGCATCAGCTTTTCTGGCGCTGGTCGTTGCTTTTAAAAAACAAAAATGTAACGTTATAGGTTATTTAACAAACAAAAGTTTTCCAAACGTTTTTCTAAATTGACTTAAAAGAAAAACGAAACGAAAAATTATCATTTTGCCATTACACACAAAACTAAACCATTTTAATCGCCGAAACAGTAGTTAGACTGGTAAAAGTGGCAATATTTCCACTAATGTGTTTACATGTCTTAATATTTTGATTAAAATCGGCCTTCTATGTTAATACAATTATGCTTGCTGCGATTATGAGCAAAAATGCATTATTATAATCAAAGTATTGCGTTTACATGAGGTAAAGTTTAATCGCAATACTGCCATAATCTCATAATAATCACATTAATAGAGTCAATGTAAACACACTCACTGCCATAGACTAAGGGTTGTATACATTTGCAAATGCTTTTATATGTTCTAAGTCACATAATTAGACACAAAACAAATAATAAGACACAATATTGTGTCAATTAACCCATTTGATCAATTCTAAATGAATGGCAATGTTCTTAAGTGTTGGTGCGATACTTTGTAGTGTGCAATTTAAAACAATTGCCTCTAGGAGTCGCCAAGGGACATAAAGCAAATACGCACAAAAGATGAAGACATGAACTTGACGAGAACCAATGCACATTCTCAGGTTCTTTTCATTGTTAGTAAATCCCAACGTGAGCGTGAAATCTGGCGTACACACAGTTTTTGTGCGTACGCAGCGTTGATACATGAGGCCCCAGGTGTTTTCAGTTGTACCCATTATTTCCTCAGGTTTATTTATCCTGTCTGTCCTAGTCTCCCTTGTCGATCCTTAATGTTATTATTCAGTGTAATGCCTGTGTTGAAGCCACTCTTAGGAAATTAAAAGGACTATTTGGATATATTCTTTGTCAGTTTTCATTACTACAACCACGACACGTAACAACCTGTTGAGTGGTATGGGGATCACACATACGATTTTCATTTCCATGCCACTGAGAATACGGTCCCACATAATATTATTTAAATTTATAACGGTCGGTGACGTCACATAACTGCCAAATTCAAACTGCATTTTGAAAATTTTTGGTTGATCACAGTATTCAACTTTGCTACATTTATTTTTCACCAAAAGTACAAAGTACCAAAAAAAGAGACAATAGTGTGAGCCACTGTGTTTGATGGGCACTTTTCAAACTGCTGGGGGGGAGCCCTGCGGTTCAGCCAATAACAGACAGGTCTGACTCGAGTACAAAACCAATCAAAACTTCCAGTTCAGCTGCAGGGGCAGGCCGTTAAAATCAAGCTTTGCTTTGACTTTCAATCACCAGTGTTCTATTTGAATCAGCATTTCAGTATTTTAGTAAATGAGAGCTATGCTCAGATTTTAAATCGTAATCTTATTAGCTCCTGAAATAGGTCATACCATTGATATTACATAGATGTCTAGATGAATGGTAAAAATCGCCTTCTTTAACAGTGCAGTTGTAAAATACACATGGATGTTTATGGAAGCAGCAATAACAATCCATTCGAGTATAATTTGCTGACGTGCTTTATTAATTTCAGATACACATTTTCATGGAATGGTGTAGTAAGGAGCACACGGAGATAAAGATTACAAAAATTTAATTATCTTTAATTATCCACAAAATGGCAATACAACACATTGACATAACAATACACACACATTGACGCAAACGTTGACAAGGACGTTTCTAATCCTCCATACAGCGCCGCTTTACTTCGAGCACACTTAATGCCATGTGCTGGACTAAGCATGATCATTGTAGCGTGTACATGTCATTTTATTTTCACCACCTGCAAACTCACAAGGAGCTCATAAAAGGCACTTTACCACATCGTTGCTCCATGTTTGCCATCTGCTCATTTTGTTGTGTTTATACTGCTTATTCCATGTCATCAAATCATGTCAACTAATGTTGCATCTTGTCATTACTTCCTGTTTTTGGTTCCTTTAGAAGTATTTGATCCATGTTGCATTCTTATATGCATACTAGCCATTTGTGTGTTTATTTAAAACAAGAACATAGAATAATACTTAAAAAAATTACTAATTTATACATTTTAATACTTAGGAAGTGATGCTGACAAGCTTATGAGTAAATTAGTTCACGTTATGAAATCTGTTTTTTAGTAACTCTTTAGCATTATAAAAAATGCATTAATACATCACTAATTACTTTCATTTAGTAAATTATTTAGCATATTTTAGATCTTACACATAGTGTACAGTCATACATTTGTGTGAGGTAGAGATATTTTATCAGACGCTGTAATTCGAAATGTGCAGTCTTATGCTTAACGCAATAAACTATAAATGCAATCGATGCCTTCATTAAGATTGTGAATTGTTTTTGTCAAGAGAAAAGGTCTTTTGGAGTCATAAACTGACACAAACTAGAGCTCATACAGTAATTGTGAACTAAGTCAATCACTTCCCAATTATTAACATAATTAACCAAGTGAATTATAATTTTTATTATTATTATATGTTCTTGTTAGAAATAAACAGAGAACATCCATCCTTTGGAAAGAGTTGTAGTCACAGGTAAAAATGCTGGGTTCAACCCCTCCCTTACTCTTAGCATCCTAGGTCTACGTGACTTTCTTCTTTCAGACTTGTAAAATAAATCTAATAATCTGTTGGGGTTGGAAGCATTTATGCAAGGGTGGAGGCCACTCTCCTTCATCATGAAGAAAAAAAGAAAAAGAAAAAGTGAAACTATATTCTCCTGGCTTACAGTATAGCAAATCCTTTTGTTTGGTCTGTGTTTTTTATTCATAAAAATATTCATCATGTTGTGTTTGGATTATTGTACGTTGGAAGATCCCATATGGCCCATTATAAGATTTCTAAAAGAGTCAGTGAATTATTGATTTGTTATCTGTTGGTTTTGATAGAATCCATGATGCCATGTGTCTAAACAAGATGTTTAAGGCCTCCAGCAGAAATACAGGCCCACGACATCAAAAATACAGCAGTTTATGTTATGTTGTCTGTCAGTGTTTCCCATGTGTAGTGTTGTGGAGTTTTATTATGATGTGTCTCCCTTTGTTTCTGTGCCCACTCTGTTGTATCTCCACCCAGCTTGCTGATCTATTGATCAGCTCCGCCCCCACGTTTGTCCCATTGTCTCCCCTTTATAAAGTGATTGTGTGTGTTTGTAAATTTGCTGAGTATTGTGATTGTCTCCCTTACCAAGCGTTTCCTTTGTTTTGTGTTCCTTGTTAGCCGTTCTTGCTTATTTGTGTACCAACCTTTTGTGCCTGTTTGGATTCTTGCTCTGGTTTGCCCCTTCTGACTGTTTGCCAATCGCCCGACCCTCGCTACCCATTTGGATATTTCTTGTATGCTGTTGTCTCCACTGTTCCCATTTGCCGTTGTTTTGACCCTGACTGTAAGACCATGTCCACAAATAAAAGCCAGCATGTGGATCCGACCGCGTCATATATCCCTTCGTTACAGAATACTCAGCCGAAAAAAGATCCAGCGGCTTTTACCCTGGACTCCGGCCAGGTATGAGCACAGCACATTTACTGCTCGCCCTCGAGCAGGGAGATCAAGCATTGGAGGAGTACATACGGGAGTATTTGTGCCTAGCGTACTATTTGGACCTGCCAGACTGCTTGCTGATAAGACTTTTTTTAGCGAGGGAGTGAGTCAGCCGCTCAAATCGCGGCTGATTCTCGGGCCACCCCAGTCATTACTCGCGGAGTGTTTGGACTTTACTCTGTTGTTTGTGGGCTCTCCATTTACAGTTGGAATTGCTGTAGAGGAACATGATTTTGGTGCCGCGTCGGCGTCCAAAATGGCAGACACTCCAGAGCCACAGCCACAGTACAAGATGGCTGCCAAGCCAGATCTACAAATTCTCCAGCTGTGATCCTTGGAGAGTCTTTAGCCACTCAAACTCTACTCCTCACCGTGTATTAGGATGATATAGACATATAATGGTAATTTTCACTGCTCTAGCTCACTTCTTAAAACCACTTCACTAACTCAATTATCTTTTGCTGCACAATAAATATATTAAATTAATATTAAATATATTATTTGTTTTTTCTCATTATGGTGATGATTAAGGGAATTTGGGCTTTGTTTTCCCTCCTATGAATATTTCTGTAGAACAAGAAACCATGGCTGGATAATTTCATGTCCATAATCACCCTGTATTTACTCATTAAAAATTCTAGGGGTGCCAAAAATTGTGGTCATCAAGTATTGGAGAAAAACATTGATTTCATCATGAGTTTTTCTCCCAATTTTCAATTGTTTTGCTTCAATGATAGGTTAGAATTGTGTGAATTTTTTGAATGAAAGATCAAAAGGATAAACAGTGCAGATTTATTTTCACAGCCACCTTTGCTCAGATTTACCAGTGGGTGCCAATATTAGTGGAGGGCACTGTATCTTAGTTGTTAACTTCTTGTTGATCCACTGATTCACATTTACAACTGCGTGTTTTCTGCATAGCAAGTGTCAATTCTGGCATAGATTTAAACAGAAAGACCAGGGCTTACTGAAAAAAACTCAAATTCATTCTCAATGATAGACATAAAATGCAACATCTCTCATATGTATATCCCATATATCCAGTATACTGGGTTCATAGAGTTACCCATGAGCTCTGCTAGAGGGCAATCAATCCTGTTACCTTTACCACTCACCCTGGGTTCCATTTCCCATAATCCTATGCCTGGACACATTATAAATTGCATTCACCTGTTTCTCATCAGTTCAGAGTGGTCTCTTATTAGTAGGATTTTAAAAGTAGCACACACTCACTTTGAGGGTGGCGGTGATTGAAATTTGTATAGGTCTTCCAGGGTTTCTCAATTTTCCATGATTCCTTGTATTCATGTTTTGATCCCTGGACTGTTTTTGTTTATGATTGCCTGATTTTCTAGATTGCCTCTGCCATTGTTGTTTGCTGTTAATGACCACGCTCTCATTAAAGCCTGCATTTGGATCCCCATTTCATCGTCACGCCTCAATCGTTACAGTTATAGGTTGCCAAGTGCAAGTCACAAATGGGTTAAAATTTATATGATTTAGTGAGAAGCATGCATTTCATACAAGATCTGGCAACTGGACCACCTTGGAATATGTGATGATTCATATAATGAGGTTTGTGCCATACAAATTACAGTGTTTTAATATTGGCGAATGTAACAAACACATCAAATATACCCAGTAGGATTTTTTTTTAAGAAATTTACGGGAGAAATAGAGAAAGATATTTATACAGGATGATAGCAGCATAGAATGGTACAATACAGGAGAATCCCAGGAAAAACAGAAGATTTGACTGGTATATCCTGGCAAAGTAAACAAAAATAGGCTACCGTAAATTATTATTCATAGAACCGAGATCCAAAGGTATTCTCTATAAAAATTACAAAACATTTAGATAACATGGATTACAGCATGCAAAATTATTAGCAGGTTTAGTAGATGTGGCTGTACTGCATTTGTATGTTTCTCGTAGTTCAGGTACTGGCAGATATTAACAAAGAGCTCTGCCAGACCAGCTGACTCAGACAGACTGTGTATTCATGTATGAACTAAATAATAAACAGATGGTAGTCACAGCAAGTTTAATGACAAAAGAAGCCAAAATTAAATGATAGTTCATTAGCAAGAAGATGCAATTTGCAGGTCAAAATGTAATAGTAACCTTTCACTGTGCAAATTGAAAATTAACCTTCGGGGCACTGAATCATTCACAGCTGAGGCTGCCTGCACTAAAAAAAGACAACACTTCATCGCAGTTTTTACAATGTGAAAGGAGGAGGTATCTCATAATGATGACAAATAATCATAATTATTGTCACAGAGCAATCTGTGAGTTCTCTCACTGCCTTACTAAAATCGTATAGAAGAGAAAGAGTAAGACAGAAAAGGGAAAATGGCTGAGCTTATTTATTTTGTAATGAATAACCCTGTATAAATGCATGTTTACAAAGTATTGGTTTGACCGAAGAGTATTGAGCCTTCATATGTTGTCAGCAAAATAAGTGTCTTATTGTGACATACTGTAAATAGTATTTTATCATTTTATCTTTCACACAAATATTACCAGGTAATTAGTGTTGTTTAAGAGGCTTTATTATTAACAGCACTGCTTCATATGTTATTTAGTCATACATTCACTTAAGTGTAAAAAAAAAAAAAAAAAAAAAAAAAACACTATCCAACTATGATAGTTCCAAGAAAGCAGAGAGAGAATCAGATAATCATAGCAACTATTAAATAAAAGAAAAAGAAAAAGGTGAACCTAGTACAAAAGACCTGTTATGATTAAAAATGAGGTTACATTTTGGAGGAAAAAATTGTCATATTTTACCTTACTTGCTCCCAGGTCCGGCCCTGGGCATAGGCAGAATAGGCAAATGCTAAGGGTGCTGCCGATCCCTAGGAGCGCCAGAACGAGTGAAGTTGTGACATCCTTGTGACATGGAAATAATCTGTGTGGACGCAGATTATAAAAATCAAATTTTATTGTGTAATGAATAAAAATAATAATCTGAGCATTTAACTATCATATGTGAGAGTAAATAAAATTAAATGTGTCCTTTATGGGATACGCAGCTTTTACATTTCATCAGCACCAGATAAAAATGACTTTAACACACGGTTTATAAAATGTATTTATTTACAGGTACAAAGTAAAAGAATATTTAAAAAAAATACTTGACTTGAAGAAGCAAGCTTACAATTTTTGGTTCCCCCTATAACTAACTATTCGTACATTACTGAAAACGCTTTTTGAGCAGCACGTTTTGACCAGCAGATGCCGCCATACTTGTGATGTGTCCAACGCTTAGAAAAATCGTTTTGGGCGCAGTTCAGTTGATTCAGAATTTCGAAAACGATCGTTTCTCCCATCACTGCCGTCAAACGTTTTGCACCATAAAAGATATGGATTGGTGAATAAATGACTGAGTGAGCCATGTCGGGAAGAGCGATTGGAGCACGTGATCTATATGAACCAGTTTCAGCTTCACATCTCCTCTCTTAATGCAAACATCTCTGGCTGCGCTCAATTCCCCCCTGACGTAACAGCTAGCACACTACGGTGTGCCGTTTGTGACCAAGAGCAGAACGCGCGAAGTGAGAGAATACGATCAACATTTCAGGTAAAGACGTTTAAATAGAACTTGTATTGGCAACTTAAACATAGATCTGACGTTTAGAAGCGTGAAATGTGCATGTGAACGATGTTCCTGCCGCTTAGCAGAGCGTAATTTGAAGGATTTGTAAGTCAAGTATAATGCGCTTTTGGGGCCTCTGTGCCGCCGTCGTTTTCAGTACTCAAACGAAAACCCGCCTTTCCTCCGTTTCAATTGGTCGAACGCAAGAAACTAGCCTCTTGACTGGACGAAAACAACGTCAGTAAGATAAAGAGTCACAAGCAATAGGAAGTAAAAAGTAAACTGTTTCATGTCATGAAAAACAAGTACACATCCTAAAGCACGATTTAAAGTTTAATATTACTTATTAAACTCTTCCTGTCATCTTCTCGAAACAACCAATGTCGGCCAAACAAAACTGCACAAGTGAATCTCGCTTTTGCTGTTCTATTGATATAACACGCTAGTCTGAATTATTTCTTAATACAGTACAATCGCAGCGATAATAATATAACTGCAGTTACAGAAACAAGTTTCTGTTGTTTTGAATATTTCATTATGCATTACAGTGATCACTTAAAAGGTGTGTAGTTTATTATAAAACAGAATATTGAAGAGGCATTGTAACTGGATTAAAATACCACACTGAACACGTAAAATATCTAAAAGTTTATTTCACGTTTTAAAGACTTCCAAACCTTAATCCCCATGTTCTTTCTCGCATACAATCAAAGTTATTGATCTGTCAGAATCTAAAGTGTTTTGTAATAATTTTCTGAATTAAACATACACAAAAAGTGACTAAAGAATACATTCATTTATTCATTTATTCAAACATACACACAAAACGACTCCCAGACAGCTAAATGAATTATTTTCATTGCATTATGCATGTAAAAAACACACAAATATTTCAAAATCCATCTTGGATTAACATAAACAAAATTGATTATATCTTATGAAGGCTTATGATTCTTATGCTCTCCTAATGAGATGATTATCTGAATCAGGTGTGTAAAAAAAAAAAAGAAAGAAAGTAAAGAGCTAGGCAGCAGCCTGATGCACCTGCATACTTAATAATTTACAAAAAAGTAAGTAAATAAATAAAAACCATTTGATAGAGCAACAAATTTAGTTAAGACTTACCTTACCTTTACAGTAGTAACAATAAATATTTAATTATGTGACATAATTCCTAATTTTACATATTTTAAAAATAAACATTATATGGACAGGTCAACCAGCTGACAGCAACCCAGTGAGGATGCACAACTAATGCAACTGTACAAAGTTCTCAGACAGTGAGCACATATACAGATGAGCACTTGGATATCACCAAATTACAACACATGATAAACCGCATGACAAAAGAGAGATACATAACGCATGGCGATGATAAAAATGACAACTTCAGATTCCTAATCAAATCAAAACAATCTATTAAAAAATCTGATTGAAACGCATATAATATGAAAATACAAAAATGATCAGAGTAAAGAAAAGGATTAATATAATTCTTGGTTTAGGTAATGTATTCATTGTAATGTATTCAAAGTATAAATGGATATTTGATAAGTAAGTAGTAAAAATTGCTCTTTTTTTTTTTTGTAGAACACGTTAATATTTCTATAGTGCGATTAGTCTTATGTTTGAGAAAATATAAAGGCTCACTAACTTTGTCAATTCTTTTAGGGTTTATGGTGTGAGGGGGGGTGGCGTTTAAAGTGCTAGTTCACCCAAAAGGAAAAAAAAAAAAAAAATCTTTCATTGTTTTCTTACCCTTATGCTGTCTACAAATACATCTAAATGTCTAATAATAATAATAATCAATAAAATCCCAGAAAAATATCTAGGTAGTATTTTTTGTCAATATCGTAGATGCATTTTCCCTATTCACAATTCAGAAGTGATTGCATTCACGTGGAGGGGCTACTGTTTAACTGTGATGATGGAGGAGAGACGCAGTGGTGTAACGGATGGCCACCCCCACATGTTGGGGTTTGCTTTGAAAGTCAATGACCAGGTATTGACTATAGTGTCAAAAACATCAGTTATTGGCTATATTAAGATAATTTGGAATTTCTGATTAATGTAGGCCTGTTTCGTGTCCAGTGTATACAGACTTTAGCTGTTATGGTATGGTGCAACAACTGTCGTGTCCGGTGTAGACATGGTGTTAGTAAAATACAAACACTTAAAAGCAGGTACTTAAGGCTTTTAATAAATGTATAATCATAAATAAAAGGCTCATTTTTAGTATTTTGTTGAGAATCCTTTGTAGGCAGTAACTGCTGAATGCGGTTGCTATGCAAGTTCTATTCTGCAGGTGACTTCAGTTGTTGCTCTTTGTAGGTCTCTCTACCTGAAAGTAAGTGAAGTGCATGCTCAGATGGGGGGACATTTTGGTTCTGGCTTTTTTAGATGTTTTACCAAACTGTTGACCTGGCCACTCTGAATGTTCCTGGTATCTCTCTGATGGATATGTTTTGTTTTTAGAGTCCTAACGATTGTCTTTTTCACATGTGTGTCGAGGTCCTTTGACTGCATGATGTGGGCTCACAGCAACAGCTTCCAAATGCAAATCGCACACTTCGAATCAACTCAAGACCTTTTACCTGCTTAGTTGGTGTAGAAATAAAAAAGGAAGAGCCCACATCTGTCCATGAAATGGCTTTTTGATTCAACTGTCCAGTAGTGAGTCCTGTGATTTAGAGAAAAGTACTATCTTTCTTATTTTAACCAAAATAGGGTGTTGTGAGCAGTACACATGTAATGTAATGTTTAATTCATACTGGGATACCTTAGCTCATTTGGAGAAGGTATGTTAGTAGTAGACTACCCTACTCTTATAGACTACCCAAGGTTGTTTAGCAAAAACCATTTGCAAAATAGGATCACTATCGACAATGTACCAGTATTTCTAAATTATGCCTTTGATTTCCTTAGCTAATGGAGAATATTAACTAATAAATGATGATACATTGCTACATTGTTTTGATGAGACAATTTTGAGATGTGTTGCTGAAATGATTTATTACAGTTTGAATCCACTCTTCTTTTTCTGATCTCTGCCTAAACATATTGGTCATAACGTCATCAGGATATTGATAATCCTTCTCTCTGATGCAAATCACAGGAATACTAACTAAATTGAGAGATGCACGGAACGTTTTAAAAGGAATCGGGCAATTCCATGGCGCATATAAAAGTGTGATGTTTTGTGGGTTTACAAAAATAAAGTAGTCTCAAATTAATTAGATCCTGACCATGGTAAAAAAAATGTTGTCCATAAATGGCTACAATAAATAGATTACATTCTGAGTTGAAACAAACTGTTCTTCAAACAGCCCACAGAACACAGAGGCAAAGCTCAGAGTCATTTTAGAGCTCACACTGGCCCTGGAAATCTGCAGAAAAAATCAAAACCAAGCAAAATATAGTTGTCAAACACAAGTTTGAATAAATATTTGTATTGTTGTATCCATACATTTTCCCTCATTTATTTGACCATGTGCACTTTTTTTTTTTTTACAGCGTCCTTTTCCCTCAAAAGGTCTTCTATTGTTCCTTTAAATGAAGTTTAGTTAATATTCCTTGTGAACCATCAGCAACATGGACAATCCAAAACGGAAATTAAGATCTGGAAAGGAAATTTCAGAGGACCAGGATCAACCTAAGAAAAAGGCCAATGATACTATCACAGAAGATGCTTCATCTGCACCCAAAAGTGTTAAATCATCTGGCAATTCAGGATGTAAAAATATTGTAGAAGTAAGTGAACATGCTGGGACAGCTACGGTGGAGGACGCGTCCAGAGCCATACAGTCTAATGAACATGGCTCTCGAGAAACAACTGATGCTTTGGTTTGTTCTTTTTGCAGTTTTGTTGCAAAAACTCAAACTGCGCTGAAAATCCACTCAACAAGGAAACACTCTCATAAAGGAGGCTTACAAAATGATACAGTGTCTGACACAGCTATTGCACCAGGGTTAATTCTATTGCAGAACACACAACAATTACAAGAAAGTAAAAACCAATCACACCTTTCAGAGTTGCAACTAGACAGTACTCCCATGTCTCTGTCAGAGGAGCACAAACAATCAGATACCCATATGGTTCAAACAGTGAGTGAACATACACATCAACTTCTTGTAGCTGAGGTTGAAATAACTGAGAAGGTTGTTGATACTTCTGAGGATGGAAGAACAAGTCCCACTCAGATGTTGCTGGAAATAGTTGAGCCCACTATATGTAGGTCTAAGGATGGTGAAGACACAAATGAGACCTGTGAAGATGGTGATGATATGCAAGCAGGCTGCAGTTTTCATTTGGGAAGTAAACCGAAAACCAATAAAAACGAAAGCTTTATTGGACATGATGAGAATCATAAAAGTCTAAGGCATTCAAAGCCTAATGCATTTTCCTGTTGTGTACATGAAGTCATAGATGGACACAGTCCAGACACGAATATTAAGAGGCAAGATAATAAAAAACAAAATGTCTGTAACTCTTCTGGTGTTCCAAAGTGTGATCATGAGAAGCAGTGCATGAGCAATATGCCCAAACAAAAGATGTTGGAGAATCAGGATTCATTAAAGACAGAGATGACACCACAAGAATCACCACTGACACAGCCGAATGAAGCCAAGGCTCAACATCAATGTGACAAGTGCACCTTCACAGCCAACAGCTCTGTAATGTTAGCACAGCACATTAAAACGCAGCATCCAGTGGAGCACCGTTTCCACTGCAGTGCCTGCCATTACTACACCACCACCAAAGAGGCCATGGAGGTTCATCTGTCAGACGAAGTCCACCAAAAGGCAGCCAAAGAGAAAGACGTTAGCCCTTTATTTAAAGACTGTGTTGAAAAAATCCTTGTGATTCTTTCGGATCAAAGGGAGGACGAAGACATGAATGAAAGTGACACTCAAGAGGAGTGCTCTAAAGAAGCTGAGAGGGTTCAGGAAATAGAATATATCCTACCAGAGCCAACCGAAGCTGTAAGGAAAAGCTCTGTTCACAAACGAAAGCGAGGCAGGCCGAAGACATCTAATGTGACTGTTTGTAGTCATTGTGGGCTTGTTGCTTCCAATGCCACAAACCTCAGTGTCCATATACGACGTAGGCACAGTCGGTTGTACAGCTTTGTTTGTAAGCTGTGCAACTATTACTGTGTAACCAAGGGTGACATGGACCGCCACTGTGAAACTAAAAAACACATCAATAAAATGGAAGCAGCTGGAAGTGAATGCAGTGGTGTAGTTCTGCTGGATGCTGAGCAGCCAAGTCAAGCAAAGATAAATGAGGCAGAAATGGGTGACAAAGTATCAGTGATTGAGACACCTATTGATGAAGAGGACAAAAACAACTCAAGTGTGCCATGTAAGAAAAGCAAGTATGACCTGAGTAATAACTGTACTCAATGTGACTTTGTTGCTCACTCAACTCCGTCTCTGGCTCTCCATGTGCGACGCAAACACACAAAAGACTTTGAGTTTGTTTGCTTAGCATGCAGCTACTACACAGTAACCCGTAGAGAGATGTTTAGACATATGGCAACAGAAAAACACAAGCAAAAACGTGAGTGTTACCTGAAAAAACAGAACCAAAGCTCGAACACTGTTCAGGCATCGGTGACCATGAAGTCCACTGTTGAAGACCCAGAGACAATTACAGAATCAGAAGTCTTCCACGACGGTACTGTTTTGACATCTTCAAGCAACACAACTAAAGATGAAGATGATTCAGCAAAGACGGGTGAAGAGAATTGTGCAAATGAAGATGAAGCAATACAATCTGCTGAAAAGAGTGCTTCTGTAGACAATGAAGAATCCTCAACTAATCCAGCTGAATCAAACGTGTCTGACATGGTCGAGTCAATGACGATGGCAAAAGATGCAATGCTGGAGGACATGAATGAGGAAAATTTATTTGAGGACGAAATTACTGAAATGGGAGATGACAGTCCCTCCAGTGAGAAACACATTAGCGCGATACAGTTTGATGCATGCATTTATCCCTTAAAAACATTAGAAGAGCACAAGCAAGCATCACATGATGAAGAACAAACTATAGGTGCATTAAACCAGCAGGGCATCAAAAAGCCTAAAACACCTGAGACCAAGACTACCAAACCAGTTCCACGTATCCGTTGTGAGGACTGTGGTTTTTTGGCTGATGGCTTAAGTGGACTAAATGTTCATATCTCCATGAAGCATCCATCAAAGGAGAAACATTTCCATTGCTTGTTGTGTGGAAAGTCCTTCTACACCGAGAGTAACCTACAGCAGCACTTAAGCAGTGCAGCACATATGCGCAATGAGCATGGTAGCACTGAAGATCTTCCAGAAGGAGGTGCCAGCTTTAAATGTGTCCGATGCAGTGAGCCCTGCCAAACTGAGCAGGAACTGTTCGTGCATATCAAAGAGAAACATGAGGAACTGCTGAGAGAAGTGAACAAATATGTGCTGGAGGACACAGAGCAGATCAACCGAGAGCGGCAGGAAAACCAGGGCAATGTGTGCAAGTATTGCGGCAAAGTATGCAAGAGCAGCAACTCCATGGCTTTCCTGGCTCACATTCGCACACACACAGGTATGTCTTCCTATCTTTACCATTAGATATTTGCATAAAACCTCTTTTGAATTACAGTTTAGAATATTCTCTTTGAGCCTTTAATCATCAAAATATTACATGCAGCACAGTACATTTAATTTTTTTTGGTAATTATTTGCTTGATAAACTCTTAGGCCATGTACACACCTGTAGCTACATGTAAATATAGGTGATATATATATATATATACAGATAGTGAATGATTCAATTTAAATATGCTTTCCATTTAGCCCAATGAGGTGTGGTTTTGCATCAGTGTCACATGAACCTCTGCAGGACACATGCAGTGTGCTCCAAAGACAGGATAGCACAGAATGAATTATATGTACAGTGAAAGTATTTATTTGTTTTCACATTTTGTTATGTTGCCTTATGTTAAATTTATGGTGGCCGAGAGACCTCAGTGTGTTGCAACTTAAGAAAACACATGCAAACAGAAGAAAACGACAACACGTTAAGAAAACATCTTCATCAGTTTGACAATACAGCCGCTGCAAATTCTTGCAACGCAACCAAAAGCAGAAACGCAGTGCAAACACAGAAACCCGCTGCAAATAGCATAGACCATAACGGAAATGTTTCAGGGAGACCTCAAAAAGTGACGAACCCATCTGAGAGTAACTCTAGTTAACATAGCATTAAAATAATGTTTCACAGTTAAGTGTGTAATTCGTCAGATTTGTCTAATAATATCTAAAAGACTGTATGATCCGATTGTTAAATTAAACACAAAAAAAATTTACCTTTTAGTTCAGCAACAACTCTTCTGCTCTGACCAAAAGCCACAGGACAAATAATTAGATCCCAGATGGGTTCGTGACTTTTTGAGGTCCCCCTGAAACATTTCCGTTGTGGTCCATGCTGTTTGCAGCGCCTCTCTGTGTTTGGTTGTGTTGTGAGAAATTTTCTTCTTTTTGCATGTTTTTTTTTTCTGTTTGCATGTGTTTTCTTAAGGCCCAATCCCAATTCTATTTTCTACCCCTTTGCCTACCCCTCGCCCCTTCCCCTTGCCCCTTAAAATGAAGTGGAAAGGGTTAAATATTTTCCCATAAGAAATGAGACACCACTACTACACTGTTAAACGTCATCACCCATTGTCACTAGCTCCTAACGTTACGTCAGAGGACATGCGCCGATGTAAGAACCGTTCATTAACATGTACACATAT
>JAUCMU010000030.1:288271-299614 GCA_032275025.1 Enteromius treurensis
TTCAGTTGTCAGACAGGACTGGAACTACAAATGGGACTGGCTTCTATGATCAGATGAAACTAAAAAATGAGCTTTTATCAGCAATCACTCAAGATGTGTTTGGTGAACACAGGGATAAAAAGTACTCCATGTGTACAATCAAGTATACTGCTGTGTTGTTGATGTTGTGGGTCTATATTTCTGCTGGAGGTCCTGGACACCTTGTTTAGACACATGGTATCATGGATTCTATCAAATACCAACAGATAACAAATCTAAAACTGACTGACTGGCGATGGTTGGGTCTTCCACTGGAACAATAATCCAAACACAAGAATTAGTCACGGAGCACAAAATGAAGCTTTTGCCATGGCTGTCCCAGTCCTCTGACCTGAAGTCTGCGGAAAATGAGTGAGGTGAACTAAAGAGGAGAAGCACCATCACGGAGCTGGTATTCTGAAGGATCTGAAGAGATTCTGCATGAAGGAGTGGTCTCTTTTCTCTTATCAGGTGTTCTCTAAACTCTTTACAGGAGCGTTACAAGAGAAAACTCAGAGCTGTTATCTTGGGAGAAGGACGTAGTAATAACTGGGTGCCAATATTGTGGCTAACATGTATTGAAGAAAAACATTGATTTTATCATGAGTTTTTCTCCCCGTTTTCAATCGTTTTACTTCAATGATAGGTTAGATTTTTGTGTACTTTTTGAATGAAAGATCAAAAGGATAAACAATGGAGACTTATTTTCACAGCCACCTTGGCTCAGATTTACAAAGGGTGTCAATATTAGTGGAGGGCACTGTGTGTAAGAGGTTATGTATAGTAAAACTGCCTTCTAAGCACATAGTTGTTTCAGAGAGAGTGGTTTTTTTTTCAGAATGTGTTGAAAGGATGACAGGGCCTACATTTCCGAGTGGGATTGTGATTACTTTGTGGTTTACTCTTTCCTGCAAGCTCTGTGCTTATAATGCAGAAAATTCCCATTCTCACATTCATTCAGTGTGGGTTGAATCAGTAAATGAATCCATACAGATCAACAGACCAAGTCAATAATATGAAATCTCTAAAACTATATTCTCAGTCACACAGCACGAATATACTGGTATACTTAGACTAGAAGACTGACCTCCATCACTTACCAGTTACACTCAGTGCAGGGAATTATCTATTTTATATCAGGTAAAAACCTTATGAACAGTTACTATATCCAAATTGTAGTGAATAGAACAGCCTGGAACAATGTACAGCCGCTTGTAAGAGCTAAAAAGCCAGAGTTCATTAAAAAGATGTTACCATTTAATTGACAGGTATTTACCCAGTTGAACATCTATTGTACATGTATAAAATATTAACTACAACTACAATCAAAAATGCTAAATTATGAAGCAAGCCACATTTTGAAGTCAAGCTAATTATGAATGCACACTTAATTCCCTAGAAAGAGTGAAAATCTGTTTGTCTTGACTGTTTGATAAACAACTAAAATTGAGTGTGCACTTTTTTTATTTATTCAATTATTTTTTAGTTTGAATAAATCATTTCAATTCAGAGCTTGAAATATCTGCTTAGGATAGCTTCCACCTCATTTATTTCAATGTGTGAGGTCGGTTATGTTTTTTTTGCATGTAAATCGTTTTTATGTTGAGATTTGTTTTTCATATTCACAGATGGGCATTTGTGATGAAGAAACATCTCAACACTCATCTGCTGGGAAAGCATGGACTGGGCCAGCCCAAAGAGAGGTTTTGAACTACGCTGAACACATACACTTCTGTATCATTTTACTTTCTAACACACTATACATAAGGTTGCATTTGTTAAGATAAAACAAGCATGTAGAACAACATTATATAAGCGTGAAATCAATTTGCATAGGCAACATTTACAAATAAAGTAAAAGACCTTTACATTTCAATGATTAAGAATTGTGATTGGATGTAGCAGGACAGTGGTTCATTGGTTAATGTGTTCTCTTTTACTAGAAAGTTTGAGTGTGAGCTGTGTGAGCGAAGCTTTAGTGAGAAATGGGCGCTGAATAACCACATGAAGCTGCACACAGGCGACAAACCATACAAGTGTGGATGGCCCTCGTGTCATTATGCTTTCCTGACTCTGTCTGCTATGAAGGACCATCACAGAACACACACAGGTACAAACACATCAGAAAAAACACTGATTGGGAAAAAAAATGTAATCTAGAAGTGCTTCTGCTGAGGCTGGTGGGCAAAGGCGCATTAGAATTCTATATGGTTAGTAAATAAGACTTTTAATTAAGACTGTTTTATTTAAAGGGTTACTCCGTTACTTAATCACTTAATCACCCCATGTTGTTCCAAAGCTTTTTTCATCTTTGGAGCACACTTCAAGATATATCGGATGAAAACTGGGAGGTTAGGTACTGCCATTAGTGGTCCAACCGTGATGCTTTAAAGCCAAGAGAAAACTTTTTGTACTTTTACACAAAGATTGGTAGGTCTATTAATACAATCTGTTGACTTGAGCTGTCTTTGTTGCATTATGCTCTAGAGGTGAGCGTTCAAAAATGGGGAATGTTTGCAGGCCTGTAACCCAAAAAGTACTAAAGATACCTTAATGCCTTTTTCCATATTTAATCTTAACAATCTTCTCATTTGGCATCCTCATTTTTACGCCCCTACATTGTTCCTCCAGAGATATTGGAGTTTCAATATGGCTCCAGGAGTATATCCTTAAATTGTACACATTTTCAGTGGCAAAAAACCAAAAGTAAGTGACGCTGACAAAATTTTAGTTCTTTACACTAGTGTGTTTTTGTTCTAAAGCTCGTTTGAAACGTTTGCTACGGTTAGGCCTATCGTTTACAATACTCGAGCATTTTCGAGGTCGAAATTGGAGACTTTTGAAAACAATGGCACGGCTGCACACATTTGCTCTGCATATTGTGCACATGTTCACTGGAGTACCCATAGAAGTGTATAGGTAAATTCTCCATTCAAACGCTCCAAGCACTCTATTCAGTCTATTCAGTCATCTGAATAATAGAAATCTAGCTATTTATCTATGGTCGTACCTGCATGAATAGTCATGTGACGTGTTTTTAGGTCAAAAACGCCTTTTTAAAACTAAGATGCATTAGTCTAGACAAGGTCCTAATAAACTTTTCTTTTGTAGTCTTTTTTTTGAAGAGATATATGGGTCTCTTACTGTCAATACTCAGTCTTTACAGTGTTTTTCATCTATGACTTTTCCGTTTCAGGAGAGAAGTCTTTCTTGTGTGATCTCTGTGGATTTGCTGGTGGAACTCGTCATGCCCTGACCAAACATCGGCGCCAACACACAGGTTAACACCATTGTTCACAATTAGAATGAAACTTTTACATTTTAATTTTCGTTCCTCAACTTGAATTGAGCAAACAGGATGCAGAATTACCTATTATCTCATTTGGATGTTAGGAAAAATGTATTTTTTATTTTTCTAAATTGCGAATGCAAATCATTTTACAGTTGTGAATGAAGCAGCTGAAACCCCAGAGAGAAGTTGGTGGTTTGGTGCAATTCTCAAGGGTCGTGGTATTGATGGGGGAGAAGGGATTATTCTCCCCACCAATAATTCCTGCCAAAAACTTGAGGCCACGACTTTAAAATGGTTTTGGGAGTCCCCAACAACCGGATGATATGCATGCAAATGTCCTATAACCTTTTTACCTAACTTGCTCAATTCGCTTGATGATTCGTTTTCCCAAACCCCTCCTTAATCCTGCTGGTCTCATTTTCATTTCACCATGCTTTTAATGCCTGATAATGTAGCATTTGATTCGAAGTCGATTCCTGATTTGATAAGTTTTAGATATTTGGGCTGGAAATAAGACCAAAAATCTTGTCTTAGAAGGCATTTTTTGCAGTGAATAGATGTTATAAAAAAATATAACAAGCAAGATTGTGTTCAGTTTTAACTCTTTCTTCCATTTTGTATATTTAGGTTTCTAGGTCTTGTAAATCAGTGGACTGTCAGTGTTTCGTTCTAAAAAAAATTTTGTCTGCAGGTGAACGACCCTTCAAGTGTCAGCTGTGCAATTTTGCATCAACCACACAGTCCCACCTGACGCGCCACAAACGTGTGCATACAGGCGAGAAGCCCTATCGCTGCCCCTGGTGTGACTACAGGTACAACAGATAGCTTTCCTCTCCTCTCTTCTGCCTGGCTTCCTGTTTCCTTGGTTGTTGTTTGGATTTGCGTTAAATATGGACCTTCTTTTTTCAGATCTAACTGTGCAGAGAACATCCGAAAACACATCCTGCACACAGGCAAGCATGAGGGGGTGAAGATGTATAACTGTCCCAAGTGCAGCTACGCCACCAATGCCCCAATGGACTTCAGAAATCATCTCAAGGAAACTCACTCTGACATTGAGAACCCAGACCTGGCTTACCTACATGCAGGTAGGCTGTCTTGCACTTTTCCTTATCTTTTTTAAAATAAAATAAAAGGAGATATGAAGCTATGGGATCAAACCCTAAGCCTTCTCTTTCACGCTGAAAAGCATGAAAGTTCCCATCAGTGTCCCACAGATAGCCTGAACTTTACCTGAACTTAAACTAAAACTGAAATGAAATTTCCGAAAATAACCTAGAAAAATAAAGTAAATCTGAAACAACTTTTTCCACAAAAACTACAATGAACTGGAATTGTAATGCCTTACTTTAAAAATAACTAAAACAAAATAGAAATTATCCCTAAATATTTTCATTTGTTAACACTTTGGTCTAAAGCAGGGATCAGCAACCATTTGGGCATGAATTGGCTCTTCTTTTCGTTCCAGTACACCCAAACTCCCTCATTTATGAAGTTACTTCCATATGCAAGTCCACATGAAATCAAAATCGACTTTATCCACTTTACTAGCGCACATTCTTTTGATGTGAACAATTATTCCAAAAAAAATCAGCATCCTCTTTGAAAAACAAGGTGACACGGAGCCTGGGTCATGAGGTGGAGCGCAGTATCAAGTCCCGCCCTTAATACTGCTCCTGCAGATCCAATCGCAAGATCACAACCATGATGCCACACCCTGTTTTTATTGCATTAAATAAGTAAATACACCTAACTTACTTAAAGAATAAACATTTAAACTGAAGTGAAGTGTAATTTAATCGTTTAGTTTGTCTCATGAACCACTACATTAAATGGAGAAGGTGGGGTTTATGACCTACACTGCATTGTTATTGTCATTTTTGGGTGAACTACGAAGACATTTGTGATTGGGAACACTTATATGCTATATGCACTGGGGTTGTCCCAGTGTTCACTATGGCACTGCAACTCTGATGTTTCCGTTTAGGCTGAGTGGGCTGGGTTTTAAATATCTTAATGTCACCAGATCTGACCAATTTGTTGACGTAAACTGAATCTGACTTTCAAAGTTGGCACAATCTTCCCTTAATTGGAATACTCCTCCCAAATGTTCTCTTTTTATTTCTTTGCATTTTATTGTTTTTGCCAAATAGTTTGGTTTTACTCCGAAATTGTAAACTTCAGTTCTATTTCTGATCAGCTAATATTCATAAGATAATTTATTGGTTCTGTTCATCTAATGCTCATGTCTTTACAGATACTTCATTTCTACTTTTAGGAAAATCGCTTAATTTAGGCGAAAGTTTAAATTGATCTTTACCTTCTCTTTAGTGGCAATATTTATGCAGAACAATGTTACTGAATAAGAACTTTGAACTTTTTTAAGCAAGCAAACTGCACACATTAGGTGTCGAATAATAAAAAATCTGTACCGTTTGATCTTCTGATCTTTTATTTTTATTTAAGTCAATAAAAATAAAAACGTTTTTTAAAAAATCACACAAATTTAACTTTTCAACAAAATCACATCATGAAAATATTTTTTCTGATACAAATTAAAAGAAAATAGCACATAAAATAAGCTAAAGCATTTACTTTTTCCATTCCACCATTAGGACAATAATTAAAGAGTTTCAAATAACAGGAAATGTTACAAATATGCCTACATTATATTGTCTTTGAAGAAATTGTCTTACAGCAGCATGAGGATGATTTTTTGAGTGGCCAAAGAAGTTGGGTCTTGGACCATGGCCGAATTTCCAACAGAACAAACAGCTGTTAATTTGGCAAAAGAAAGCTGAATAAAAGTATTAGACCAAAACAATTATTTTATTATTGGATTATTTCTCTTTCATTCTAGTTTACTTAATAGAAAGATGTCCTTAAGGTTTTTATGAATTCATTCATTTAATAAAAAATCAAAACAGTGCAGATTTATTTTCTCAGGCTTTTTTATTCATACAGTATCTGCAAAGGGTACCAGTCATTTTGTGGCATAAAGATTGGAAACACAACGTTAATCTGAAGTTAAACCTGCCTAATTTAAACCCCAACTTAGTCCTGAAGTATTTTGAGCTAACATTTCACATCCATTCTGGGAACACCTGAGACTTTATTGTACATCTTGTAAAAAGGGGGAATAATAGTACCCCTCTAACAAAGACAAAAAAAGGTCAAAGAAAACTTAATGATACTTGCTAATACTGGCTGTATCTGGATCCTATTGTGTCTTTTTTCAGCATCAACTGACAGATCAATCTCTTATAAAATGGTCATCTAGAGTTACAAAACAGAGGTCTGATGCAACTGAAGCCGGGCTCACACTGTAATTTTTATTTTTTTTAAGGATTGTACTTGTCAGACTGTACGAACATGATCATCTCACACTGTGGGATCCCAGTTGTTATTAATGTTAGACTGTACGAAAGTCAAGACGTGTTAAAAAAGCGCGAGTTTTACATCAACCCACACATGATTAAGTGACCATAAGCTGTATTGCACGAAGTTGTTTCTTGACTTACATGATTGTTATTGCACACAAGATAATTATTATTGCACATAATATTTGGAAATGTATTTTGAATAGTGAAGTTATTGCACAAGAAATACGTTTTCTCGAGCATTTATTCTGATCATGGCTTGTCTTGAAATACGAAGAAAGTTTCAAAGCAAGAATCTTCTAATTCCGTCTGAAAATTTTGATCGCGACAGCCATTAATCGGCTGTCGGTGAACATGTCAAACAAACGATCAAAGACTGCAGATTTCAGCCTAGGATTATAGGAATATTTTAGGATTTTCAAAATTGGTCGCAGAAATCGTGGCTGAAATCGCACAGTGTGAGCCAATCTTAAATTGCTAAGTGTGAGTGCAGGAGGGAAGAATTGACTTGTGGGGCTAGTAATGAAATACATGTTACTCCAACTCGCTTTGTTTTGGGCCACAGGATGTTATTTGTCTATCGTACAAAAAAATGCTTTACAGGCAGACTTGATCTACAGAGTGTTTTTCTACTCTCTGTGTTTGTGGCAGGAATTGTGTCCAAGTCCTTCGAGTGCCGCCTGAAGGGACAGGGGGCATCCTTTGTCCAGGCAGACTCTTCGTTCACCCCTGACGAGACCGAACTGGGTTCTGAGGCTGTTCAGCAGGTCATCATCATTCAGGGCTACAGCGGAGGAGAGGTGGCCATCGATCAGACCCTGGAGGAGTCGGCTGCTGCTACTTTACAGACCCTTGCTATGTCTAGTCAGCTCGCCGAAGTGCTACACATCACTGAGGATGGGCAGCTCATCACATCGGGTCGGGAAATGTCTGCAGTGACAGGAGGGCAGACCACTCAGTATGTGCTGGTGGAGTCTTCTGGAGAGACTGTAGCAGAAGCAAGACAGGAAGGGGAAGAGGTTGTGCACAGCGTGTCTGAGTCTTCCTCCGCTCTGGATGCCTTGCTTTGTGCCGTGACAGAGTTGGGCCAACAAGGCTGTGCTAGAGAGATTAACACCACCACAGTGCCAGAAGAGAAGGGCGAAGGTCAGACCTCTCAAGCGCCGAGACAAAGTGAAGGACAGGTGTATGAGGAGAGGGCAGAAGTGGGTGTGGTGACTCAAGTAATGGACTCTACCCATGAGCACACATCTGAGGAAATGCAAGAGGTGCTACAGTTTGCTGCCAGTCAGCTGATGATGAAGGAGGGTCTTACTCAAGTTATCGTCAATGGCGAGGGGACACATTACATAGTCACACAGCTGGATGACTCTACGTTGCATGTTGAGGGCACTGTAGAGGATCAATCCAGACAGGAGACGATAGTGTACTCAGAAATTAGTCCTGAATGAGGTGAAGACGAGGGGCTGGGAGTATGTTTTACTGAAATTAAAATTCACTGTCTGTGACACTTTTTTTTTTTGGAAGAGAATCTAAATATATCAAAACTAAGCTTGCTCGTTGCGAAGATATCTTCTTTTTTTTTTCAGTTAAACATATGTAGAAGTTTAGATTCCTAATGAAAACCTTGTTAAACAAACACCTTCTGTCTTTTATTCCTTTTTGTATTTTAGTTTTGAAATACCTTTTCTTGCGCAGTGAAGACAACATTCATACATGGCTGGTAAAGAACATGTATAAAATTCTCATAAACCATTTAAATGAAAAAATCTATTTATGACTTGCTTGTGATCGATTGTTTTATTATTATTAATATTATTATTATCAAAAATGTGAACTTCTGAAGATATTTTCCAGTAAATTTACCATTTAAAAGTTTACTTTTTGAGAGTTTGACTTGCTAACGTCCTGTAAATAAAGAACTGACCAGTTTGTTGGAACATTTGTTTTCTTTAGGTTCATTTTAGCTTTTTTTTTAATATGGGTAATCACCTGGATTGAAATTGTTGCCAGAAAGCCTAAGTAGTTTAATATGAAGAAAGCAGAAGTAGACGTAGGTCATAGAAAATGAGGATTTATTATTTTTTTCTTGTTTTCTAATACAAATATTTAAAAAAAATAATAATAATAATTAAGATCCATTACATCAAAAGTAAAATGACTTAAAGTATGCATATATTGTATTAATTTGATGTGCCTTGGTTTCTGAAATAAAAAATGTTTTATAGATATTTATACTAGTAAACAAGAAAAAAAAAATACTAAGGAATATATATTTATATATTTTTTTTTCTTCTTTTTTTTATGATTTCTGTTGTTGGTATTATTAGTAATAGTATTAAATATTGTATAAAATTCTAAACATACGTTCTATGTATTTATTAATACTAAAAGGATGCTGAGGCATATATGATCTCTGGATTAAATTAATTTACTTAGAAAAAAATATTAGCAAAAAATAATTCATTAATGCTTGAAGGTATAGCTGAAAATGTAAAACTTTTTGTAAAGGATAAACACATATAGTCCATTTATCTAGTAGCTACAATCCGTTTATTGAATAAAATGTGTTGTAAATGTTAATGGGTTGTTTTGTTTTTTGGTCCTATACTGAAAACAAACGCAAACAGTCCTTATTTTCGATAGTTAAGTATCAATAACTGCCCGGTAGATGTCGCGTCCTCCAATATGATATGGCGCTGCTGCCTACGCCGTGTCTCGACTCACTGAAGCCGGTCGCCATTTTGAAATCCAAATCGCTCACACTACACCCGCTCTATAAACTGGAACTATGCCGCGGGGCCGGCCGCGAAAACAAAGGATTAAAGATGACAGCGAAATCGGTAAAGTCAACTCCAGTCTCAAAAATAAAAACTTCACATCATAAACTATTTGTTTACGTGCATAGTGCATGACGAAAATGTAACAGAAGGTTAGAGAAACCCATTTGAAGCGTGTGTATATAGTCCCCGGATATAGTATGTCGGTTGTGTGTGCGCGCGTGTGTATCTTTGTGTTTTTGTGCTGCTGCAGGAGTGATTGCGGCGGAATGATATTAATAACTCGGTCGTGTGCAGGAGAATGCGTCGTTGGAGTGGTTGTAGTAGAGTTCAGATTCTACTCCTAACACTGTCTGAGCATTTCATTCAAATGGATTTTGAGTGGCTTGGCATCGTTGCTAATGTTAGCTAATGCTTCCGTACATTTCCAAGGAGGGGTAGAACTGGTTGGGCAATCACATAAGATGTGTTTATAGCCTATTTTGGAGATTTATGTACAGATACAGTGATGATACTATGTAACGTTAGTATTCACACGATATGTTTTAGGTCTGGTTTTATCTAATGATCAGTTGATCTAACGTTAGCAGCTGGTCTTAATGCTTGTTTAGCTGTCAAACAACCAAAGCGTCTCTAAAAGAGTAACGTTACGTTAAAGTGGATTGCGACTCGGTGGTCAGCCAAACGACCAAAACTGTTTGTGTTGTTTTTCTGTTGTGAATGCACCTACCATGGTACTTTGATGTTAGTTAACAGACGCACGTTCAGTCTGTGTTTCATTTTAACCAGTTTAGGCAACAGCCCAGCTGTCATTTGTTCAATGCTACTCTTAAAGTTTATTTAACATGATTTTCACAACCTACCTCCAAAATGAAAATGGTACAAAACATTTCATAAAATGGACAAAAAATGTGAAAATGCATATTAAAGCTACAGAAGTTCTGTGTGTGTTATTATTAATTATTGATATTAAAAGGATGCTGAGGGTTATCTGAGCTCTGGATGAACCTAATTTAAGGTACGTAGAAGTAATGTTAGCAAAGAAGAAGAATTCATTCATGCTTGTTGCATTAAGTTGCAAGCTTTTTTTAACGGGATGATTGGGGTGAACTGTGCTTATTTAATCTTCTGGGAAACACAGGTGTCTTATGTAGCTTCTGAAGGGCATAAATACATGCATGTGACTTGTAGATTGGGTATTTTTTTTCCAGTGTTTCCAATATATGAAAAAAAAATGGATTAAATGAATATAGTCGTTTCAAATAATTGAGTCGTTTTCAGTAATGTCAGACGTTGCTGTAAGAGGTGAAGCAGAAAAGTGAAAGAACTGGTAAACCGAAGGCCTTTGCTAGTTTTGTAATGAGCTCAACAAATGCATCGTTTATTAGATCGTGCAGATACACACATCATGAATATAGTATAACAACTTGCATGAAATGAATGCACTTGATTGTGCTAGTCAGAATGTGTAACGCTATTTAGGATGCTTTCTTACTTGATTCAATTGCTTTATTCAATATAATATAATTCCAAATAATCTAAAATAATGTTTTGTAATACATATCTGTGTACTGTGTATGTTATTGGGGGCAATTGCACCCCCATATCGTTAGTATTGAAATTAGGGATGGGCGATACCACAGTTTTTGAATGCGATACGATACCGATACTTTTTGTTAATTTTTTTACGATACCGATACCACTTATTTTAAAATTTAATGTTATTTTTCAAAATAATATTAATTTTAAAAAAAGATCATTACATGTAAAGACAAAATTACATACACATACTGGCCATTAATAACAAAATTATTAGAAAAGCAAATCTGACAAATAACATAAACTATATGTTGCATACTTTCACTTATTTCTT
>JAUCMU010000030.1:329787-345426 GCA_032275025.1 Enteromius treurensis
AGAAGAAATATAGAGCTGAGTATCATCAGCATAACAGTGAAAGCTAACACCATGTCTCCTGATAATATCTCCCAAGGATAGCAAGTAAAGCGTAATGCTAATAGTTTTCTGTCTATTCAAGAGAATGAAAGATTTCCTTTTTATGTGGTAATGCTTTGAATCAGTGGGCAAAGATTTCTAAAATGAGATGAAGAGCTTTAGATTTGTGGGTTGCAGGTTGCAAAATGTTGGGTACAGTTTTATGAATCTGTGAGCACAGTTTGCTAAATTGAGAATGCAGTTTATACAAATATAAATTGCTAAAATGAGGGTTTACAAATCTGTCGACACTGTTTATAAAAAGAGTAAAGGACAGAGTAGTGGTTGCATTATTTAAGTAGAAGAGTGACAGATCTGGACAACAAAAATTAGATGTTTAAAAGAAATGAATGAGGCAATAAATATGAGATCATTTGTCACAATTCCCGATAATAATTCACATAATCAGAGAACTGACTCATAGAGAAATAAAAACATTGCTAGCCTAAATGTCTATCTTGATTGCAAACTGTCTATTTCATTTTTCAGACACATCCGCATTCATACAGGTGAGAAACCATACAAGTGTGATGAGTGTGGAAAGTGTTTCACAGTGAAATCCACATTGGACTGTCATGTTAAGACACACTCAGGTGAGTTGTATATAGGAATATAGTTCTGTGTAAATCATATGTTTGTGTTTATATGTTGTAGTGGAGTCAGTTATCACTACTACTCCTATGTGGTGTTGGGTGTTTTGTACAAATCACAAACCCTATATTTTAAACTATTAGCGTTTAAGTTCTTGATCTCGTACTGGTTGTTTTACAGACATAAGTAATGCATGGAAATAAAACAAAATTGGTGTATGATTTATTTTCAAATAGTTTTTACTTGCTGGTATTTTATTGTTATTTTATTTATTATATTTTATTACTGACACACTAACACAAAATATTTGGTTTTTATGAATGCTTGAAATGACTTACTTGAGGTCTAAATAACTTCAAGTAAGGAATATACTATATATTTTTAATTAATTTTAATGACGGCCCGTAGAATTATTAGAAAATAATGCAAATAACCCAAGTTGGTAATGTGCTGTAGGTGTGCATTATTTTCTAATAATTCAGAATAGCAATCCAAAAAAACATCATTTAAATTTTTTTATGGAGGAAAAGAAAATCTTCGATTTTGACTTAGCTCTGAGCCTTAAATTTCCTAGGTTCTGATTCATATTTGGACAAAGTACAATAAAGCGTTGCTGTTGTTTTATCTGTTTGCTGTTTTTTAAAGTGTTGATATCTTGGTAAATTGCTTGGAAACCAGTAAGGGACTCGATTTGATTGTGATCTCAACACATTTAATGTAACCAGATTCTGTCCAGCCTTTCTAAAACACGTCTATGCGTTACAACATCCTTGTTGTATTAAAGGCTCTTAAAAGTTCGATTTGCATGTTTCTGTGCAGGGCAGAAGCTGTTCAGCTGTCACATGTGCAACACATCCTTCTCCACGAAGGGCAGTCTCAAGGTCCACATGCGTTTACACACTGGCTCCAAACCCTTCAAGTGCCCTCACTGTGATCTACGCTTCCGGACGTCTGGTCACCGCAAGACCCACATCCAGGGTCACACCAGGCCCTCTGACCGGAAGGCCAAGCGGAACTCCAGCACTGAGCCGCAAAGCTCAGGAAGACAGGAGGTCCAAAGTCTTCCTCACACTCAGCATCCCTCCCCAGCTGTGGACACACAGTCTTCTGTGGGATTATTACAGACTGCCACAACAGATCCTAACATCTACATCCCAGGAAACTCGGTGCTCGCAGGCCAATATGACCCCAGTTTGCTGCAACAAGGGCTGGTGGGGCAAGCTATACTGCCTGCTACTGTGTCAGGTAATGACAACCTTTACAAACATCGTATGTTCATTCATTCTGCAAGCCGAAGTCAAGTTAAATGTGTTCAATATAATATTATTTTTTTTCATATATTTATATGTCGCTCATATTGGACACCGGTCATGCTTGTAAACTTATTTGCATTTGTAAATCATCATACCCTGACATATCACTGATGCAACATCATCATCAAACTTAATGTCATTGTAGTGAATTTCGCTTTCACCAACCTAGGGGGCGAAATCTTGTAGCGATGGGTGCTCGTGTCACCAATGACCTTGTGATATTTGGATCACGTGTCACTTAGGGTGTGGTTATGAGCACATCACAAAAGGAAGATTGGCGAGATCATCAACACAAGGAAGGCACAAGTGTAGTAAAATAGATTTTATGAACAAAAGATCAGAATACATTGGGCAGTGTTACGAGCACATTAAGTCCAGACATGATGGAAGAAGATTGAACTGTCATGCATTCATTCATTTGTCCATTAACAGCTGAGTTTGTGTAAGATGTTGCTCTACACATCGCTGTCACTGAGAATACCTATTCCTCTGAATAAGTATGAGATGTGTGTGTTGTAGTTTGCATCAGTTTAAGGTATGAAAAGTCTTGTGGGTTTGGGTGAACTCAGATTTGTTTTTGTGTCTCCTCTGGTCCAGCGGGTGGGGATCTGACTGTGTCTTTGACAGACGGTCTCGCTACACTTGAAGGCATTCACTTGCAGCTCACACCTACAAACCTGGTGTGTCCAAATGTCCAAATCTCTGGGATTGACCCCAGCAACATCAACAACATCACTTTGCAGGTAAAACTCCACTAAAGATGCTCAGTTTGGTTGTCCTGAACAAGTGTGATGATGCAGTATTTTTGTGTGTTTAGATCGACCCCAGTATTCTGCAGCACGGCAGTTTGCTGTCTCACTCTCTGAGCACAGACTCAGGCCTGACACCGCACACAACAGCTCACCTCATGGCAGCTGGAGATGCTTCGGTTCCTGCTAATGTGGTCATTCACCCTCTGGGTGGCCTTTCGCTGCAAGCTCCACCTGCCTCAGCCAGCGTCACCATCAGCAACCTGACAAACGAGCAGGATAATGCCAGTGTGTCCCTTTGTCTATTTTTTGCCTACTTTTTTCACATCGCTGCTTCTTTTTTTTACATTGAGTTTAACTCTCAACCATGTCCAGGTCATATTTCAATATTCTTCATCAAGAGAATTTAAAGCAAGGCAGTTTCCAGTAACCTGAGAGCTAGCTCTGACTTTAGCTGACTTTAGTCAATCGTTAAATAAGGGCCATTTTATTCAAGAGAATATTTTGAGTTCATTGGTCGGTTGTAACGTATATCTTTTATGGTAACACTTTATTGTAAGGTGTCGTAATACAGAGTAATTACCTAATTAGGTGCTTAGTAGTAGCATTTGTACGTACATGAAATAAAATGTACTTATCATGTAACTAAGTAATGGGACAGCCTGTAGTGACAGTTTGTAATTCTGTAGATGTAACAGACAGCTACTGTTACACATATGGGACCCTGGACCACAAAACCAGTCTTGAGTCGCTGGGGTATATTTGTAGAAATAGCCAAGAAAATACATTGTATGGGTCAAAATTGTAGATTTTTTTGGGGGGCCAAAAATCATTAGGATAGTAAGTGAAGATCATGCTCCATGAAGATATTTAGTCAATTTCTTACTGTAAACATATTAAAACTTCATTTTTGATAAGTAGTATGCATTGTTTAGATCTTCATCTGAAAAAATGTAAAGGTGATTTTCTCAGCATTTAGATGTTTCTGTACCCTCAGATTCCTGGTTTTCATGTAGTTGTATCTCGGTCAAATATTGCCCTATCTATCCAAATCATACATCAGTGGGGAGCTCATTTATTCTGCTTTCAGATCATGTATAAATCTCAATTTCGGAAAATTAACACTTACGTTTTGTTGTCCAGGGTCACATATGTACTCTGTATTATGGACAGATACTGTATTATCTATTTTACATATATTTGTCCTGTCAGGTTCTCAGGAGCTGTCACAAGTGTCCAGTGCAGCAGGTCTCGTAAGCGGTGGAAACAGTGCTCCAGAAATCACGCTGACTATTAATAACTCCAGTCTGACACAAGCTTTAGCACAGACCAGTGCTGCTGCATCTACACCTGCCTCCAGTACACCAGAGATCACACTCACTATAGCAGGTACACACACACAAACGTCTGCACCCCAATAAACATGCAGTCTAAATTATTGCGTTCTCAGCATGTTGTGTGTGTGTGTGTGTGTGTGTGTTTACACACAATACAAATATTTAATTGAACAAAAAACATTAACATTAAAATGACAAAATCATTAAATGAAAAGGGCACATTAAATTGATCAACAATTTTGTTAATAATTTAAAATGATAAGAACCATTATTAATAACTGAGTACCATTTAATAATAATTGATAATAAATAAACACCAAATCAGCATAATAGATAGAAATTTCTGAAATATCAATGTGGCACTGAATACTGGGTAATAGCTGCTGAAAATTCAGTTATACCATCATAGGAATGCATTGCATTTTGTCACATCCCAGCAGCAGTCATAGTGTAATGCCATTTGCATGTCAAATTTTCTCTTTTAATAAGCTTAACCCCGCAAGTATTTAAATGTGCAAGAATGCATTCAAGTGCATACACACTAAATGAGAGAGAGAGAGAGATTTTAAATGATTGATTTAACTGTGTGTCTGTGTGGATTAATTAATTCAATTGGCCTACATGTTATAGTGAAAGAATTCAAATGAGCAAACTTCATTCGATTGCTTCTAAAGTCCCTGATATACTTTTGGTGAAGTTCTTTTTTTGTTTGTTTTTGTATGTGTAAACGATAGTGTGTTTTTACTGAATATTACAAAACAGCCATGTTCTTTGTCCCTGTTTAAAGGTCAGGACCTGATACCCCAGCACTGTCCAACCTCTGCTTCAAACATGAACCCTGGGATCAGAATTGCTTCAGGCAGCAACAGTCTGACGCTAAGCAATGAGCAGCTTCTTCCTCAGAGCCCCCCCTCAGCCATGACTGGTGAGAGCTGAAGAATTCATTTTTGAGGATCTGACATGTAGAGTCATTTTCTGTTTTCTGTTTATGGTACAGTAGACCTAAAGGTTGATGGGGTAAAGGGTGTACTTTATTTTATTCTTCTTTAATCCACTAGATGGCACAAAAAATCTCTCCAGCACGTCTGTGTGGAAATGCACAATTTGACACTCTAATAAATAGCTTGCAGACTTTTCCATTTGTTTACATGACATGGTTATATTCAAATGTCACTTACTAAGGTGGGTGTCTTTCTTAGAGACGATCCCCTAATTAAACCATTTTTAAACATATTGTATTATAAATATTTTTACTACTGGACAGCCAAATTAAATGATCTGGGATCTCCTTTAATCAGTGTAACATCCTTTCAGAATCTTTTTGTAATTAAATAAAATCTTTTACAAATCAGGCTGCTTTTATTAAAAGTTAAATCAAATTTGTCTATAGGAGAACCCTGATTGAATTAAATTGAGCACAGTTCCCAGTAAGGATGTTTAGAGTTGGGCGTGCTTAGTGGGCGACGCTTTTCACAGATACCATTGGAAGAGAGCTAAACTTGATGGTGACATCACTGACTTTAGCTGGACATGACTCTCTGTTGTTGTCCTCTTTCATTATTGACCAATTATTTTCCTATTGACACGGTAAAGCTGCTTTTCAGTATTGTATAAAAAAACTATATAAACAAAGGTGACTTGACACACTGTATATCCATATTTTCTCGATCCAATTGTCGAGTTGTGTCTCTGATTGATTCTGCCCCATCAGTCACGGCACTGGCACCCAGCACCTCCTTGTCCCAGACAGGCATGTCAGCTCAGAGCCTGGTGATGTCATCTGCGGGAATGGCCAGCGATGGCAGTGTGACTCTGACTCTAGCGGACACACATATACTGGACACGGTCTCTCTCAACCTGAACACACAGGTAAATACACACAGATCATAAATACTTTTTTTTACATTTTGTGCTGGAACTGTGTATTAATTAAACAACATGGTCATTTTTATTAATAAGCGTATCATTTCCTAGAAAATCTACTTTTGGGATTATATTTGTGAACTAGCGGTGATGAATTGTTCACCTCTATTTTGAGTCTACGTAAATAGGATACAAATAACTTCATAAATATGCTTAATGATTATTGGTTTACTTTTAAATTAATAGTTTAAATAATCTAGTTTAAAACACATGCCAAGTCACATTTGCGTAATTTTACTCAATTCATACGTTTTGTTTTTTTTAATGCAAAATGCTTTGGAAGAGAGTATTAGATGAAGGTGATATGTTTAGTAAATCTGGCCATAAATTAGTTTTAGTTTTTTTTGTTTATTTGGATTAGTGTCATGTTAGTGTTAACCAACATCAGAGAACTATGGACATGCAATTTTGTTGTTAAATTATTCAAACGTAGTCTTAGATTTGGAATCCTCGCTCTGTTGCTATGCAATTTCTTGTCCTAGAAAAACAAATTTTCTATCGCAGTATTCACAACGTAATAATCCAGTCTCTAAAGCAGATTTGAACCAATGTGTATCGTGAAAACGCTATGTAAATAAACCTAAAATATGAAATAAGAGAGTGACATTCATATGTATTAAATCATCAGTCTATATATCTTAAACAATGTTTATTCAAGCAGAGCTGAGACAATCTGTAATTTATTACTTTTTATTTATCTGAGATGTGTGTGTCATTTATGAACACAGATGATAGATAGCCAGACGGAGGAGAAGGAAGCAGAGACGCAGCAAAAGCACCAGTGTTACTACTGCAGTCAGGTGCTGCTCACAGCAAACGCTCTCAGAAGACACTGCAGACAGGCTCATGGGAAGGACCGCTGCCATGTGTGCCGTGTCTGCAATAAAGCCTTTAAAAGAGCCACACACCTCAAGGTATCATCCTCGTACACATCAGCCACAGGTATTGAGTAGCTGTGCTGTGTGCTGTGGTGTTTACTGGAAAAGATATCTGTGATCAAACTATGATTGTTGAAGATTCTTGGACCAGTCATTCTTTTTGATTAGACATACAGTCATTAAAATCTTCTATTCAGTATTTTCTAGTCTATCTGTATATCTATCTCTCTACCTACCTGTCTATTCATCTGAAAATACAATTAAAGAAAAACTAAACATTATTCATTTTAAATAGTTTTTAAATTGTGTGCAGTTTCTTAAAAAAGCACACGTGGTACACATCAATAAGACTTCGCTTTTCCCCCTGTAAAACAGACTTGCAAGCATTAAAATATCCCTCATTGAAATGCTGAAGGCTCTGGGTTAACAGCACATATTGATTGGTATTTACTCCCAGTGTCAAGATGAAACGAGTAACACTTGATGACCGAATTCTCATCGAAGTTACATTTCCTTTTTTAGAAACACACTGAGGCTAAATTATTTTCTGTTGATTAACAGCAAGACAAAGAAGTTGCACCTAGAGATTAATTGTCCTATAAACAAAATAGATTTTATTTTGATCCTCTAGAATTGTTGCCGCTTTCGAACACTGTTAAATATGCAGATCTCTCTTTCAGGAGCACGAGTATGTCCATAAGAAGGGACCCAAAGTGAACTCTCAGAAACCCAAAGTGTTCAGATGTCCTTCCTGCGACAAAGCCTTTGCCAAACCCAGCCAGTTAGAAAGACACAACCGCACACACACAGGTAAAGGCTTTGGTCATTGTCCCACATATAAAAATATCTGTACCGCATAGCAATTACTGCCACTGTAAGTACTGTAAGTAGTTCCTACTCCGTTTTTATTAGTAGGACGTTGAGCCATATCAGTTTTTTGAGAGCAAAATGTTTTTGAGTAACTCTTCTTGAGATGTCAGTGTATGATATAATTCTCTTTTGAATGTTTCTTTGATGTGTCTGTTTGATTTCAGGCGAGCGGCCCTTCAAGTGTCCGCTGTGTGATAAAGCATTCAATCAGAAAAGTGCTTTGCAGGTGCACAGGGTCAAACACACCGGCGAGAAGCCCTACAGATGTGAAGTGTGCACTATTAGCTTTACTCAAAAGAGCAACATGAAGCTGCATATGAAGAGATCTCACGGTTATCTGCCGTCTTCCAACAAACTGATTGGTACGTGTGAAGCATTCACTTCTGTCAGTTCCTCATTAGCTTGTGTTCACTGGTCATTAGAGGGCCTTAAGGTCATGAAAAACGTAGTTTTATTGTAGTGCATGCACATGCATGTTTTCATAGAAATAGTTCCTCCAAAAATGAAAGTTATGTCTTCATATACTCACCCTCAAGTAGTTCCAAACCTGTATGAATTCCTTTTTTTGCTAAACACAAAGGAAGATATTTTGAAAAAAGTTTGTCACCAGGCTGTTTTGGGTCACCTTTGACTTCTATAGTATATTTTTCCTACTATGAAGGTAAATGGTGACCCAAAACAGCCTGGTGACAAACACGTTTACTACGGATTATACTTCTGTAAAGGAGGGAAAGGTCTCAGTTACGGTGTTCAGTCCTTGCTGAACTCCAAGCAGCCTTACTGTGCTTTCACACCGCCGAGCGTCAAAGTGGCCGGAAGTCATTCATTTTCAATGTGAGCCGGCGGCGAGCAGCGGCGCGTCTTGGATGGTGAGAGCGTCAAGGAGAGTTGAAATAAAGTCAACTTTATGGTAATGAGCTATGACGCGGTTCGGCGGCAACCAATCAGAATGTAGAAGTCCACCGCTTTAGCAGCTTCCAGAAAACGCAGTCCTGTAAACTTTGGCTCCGACCCTATTAGTTCTATTAGTTATTAGCACCCCAATCGCAACAACTTGATCCTCCATCCATAGCGATGTGAAATTAATAAGAACGTGCACAATACTATTTATAGGCAACATTTTCCCGCTAGCAAAAATAGGATTTGCTAACCTGTGATGCTTTTCCAGGATTCTTTGATCAATAAAAGGTTAAAAAGAACAGAGTTAATGTTTCCGAAGCACTGTACACTCTAATATTACTTTTTTTTTTTTTTTTTTTTTTACTGGTTGCTTTTGAGTTTTTCAACTGCCACCATTTTATCCAAGAATGATATCAGCAAAAATATACTCTTCCTGCTAACCTTTACTTAATTTGTTTACAGCAAAACCACAGGAAGTAGAAGTGGTGTTGGAACACGATTCCGACTCGGATTCCCAGCAAGAACCGTCGGAGGAGGCCAAAGAGACTCAGTCAGGGCTGGATCTGGAGGAGGTGGTGCAGGAGTCTTCAGACTGGCAGTGCCCCATCCCCACAGTCTTCCCCTAAATACCTGACAGCAGCACTCATCCAGCTCCATTTGACTTCCTTTGTTTAATAATTTTATATTCGCATTGCCAACTCCTCTCTTTTTATTCTTGCCAGCAAGTGTGACTCACATTGCACAAATCACACTTTTATTTATGTGAATGTACATGATTTTGTATACTTGTTACATTAGAAAACCTGTCGAGACAATTTTTTTTTTTTTATTACTATTTTTAATTTGGAGCCATATTTGTCACTACTAAAGTCGAGATTGTAACTGTTTATTGGAATGGACATCCTTCTAGTTGTTACCTGTGGTAAAAGTAAAACAGCTGTCTGACATTGTCAGTACGTCAAAAGACTGCATAACTACATGTAATATACTTGAGCTGTAGAACTGTTTATTGGATGTAATCCTTGATATATCACATAAATCAGTTTTATAGGAATAATCAGATTTTGGCAAACATTTTTGTAATATGCAAAAATATTTAAGAATAAATGTTTTTTTTTTGTTTTGTTTTTTCAATGTTTATCGCTTTCAATCACTTGTTATATTTGTTTGTCTGCAGCAATTCTGGGCTTTTAATATGTTTAAATGAATATACACGTTTTGTATATGGGTTTATTTATGGATTAAGCGAGACGGAATTGAGTAGTTTAGAATTTAAATGACATCTGATACACAGAATACATATTTTTGTATTTGTTCATTTTTAATGTGCACTTATAGTAACAATGTAGTGACTTCCCTCACACTTCTTTATAGGAAATGTATATATTCTGGATGAATTATAGCTTTCATTCCTAATTGAGACATCCATGTTTGATTTCTTTAGTGCTTTTCTTTCTTTTTCCCTAAGACATGGAGTGAATATGTATGATTATTCAGTCACGCGTGAACCTAAACTGATCCTAAATTGAATGTCCTGTTGATGATGAGTGAGTGATTACTCATTTTTCCGATCGCTGCATCATTAATGCTTCTGCAGTGGCTGTCAAGATGGTACAAGGCAACTACTGTTGTATTGAAGCATACACAGTGACATAATTGAATTATTACTTTATATTGGTAGCACGTTACCAAAGTGTGAGGTGCAAAGCATCATATGTGTAAAAAGCTAACATGAAATGAATTTGTACGGAACTGAAACAACAAACTCAGCATCCTGATTTAAGAAGACTGGATTCTTACTAGAGTCTCATTTTGTAACATTTGCCAAACTGATCCCATGTAGCTAAAATGCTAAATAGGCATGAAAAGAACCACAAAAAAGAAAATGTTTCACACTTTTAATTATTGCTATTAATTAGTTGTAACAAACATAGAAGACAAATGCTTTAGTTTAAGTAAGAACCCTTTTTCCAGTTGTTTTTGGCATGAATAGAAAATGACGTCTCAAATTATGATGAGCGAAGGGCACAGAATCAATCATTTTCAACTAACTGCAGCAATCTATAGTTACCAAATTCATTAGAAATCTCCACACATTTAACAAAGAGTTCGTGGTTGGAAGTAAAATATACATTTTACAAGTTATGCATTTTGGCATGCAGACCCCATCACATTGTACAGAGAAGACATTTGTGGTGTAGTACACAATATGCTAAGAGAGGTACTGGTTACACTTAAAGGTGGAAAGGTGAGTATTGACACTACGGAGACGAGACAAAACCTTATATCAATACAAGTTTGACAAGACCGTACAGGAATCATTTAGAAGACACAGATTGTGTTGTAACGTATCAATGCAAAAGCGTTTAAAAGCCATTGTTACTGTTTTAGAAAACTAATTTAAAAAGCATTCATTTTTTGCATTGGTTTTCCATCCTTTTCCTCTTTGGTTTTTAAATGGGAAAAGGTAATGAGGTTTCAGCGCTTGGTAGATGATGCAGACTGGCTTCCTCCCTGAAAGAGACAAAAACTTAAATTGACATGTTCGATGTTACATGTTCATTGCCCGATGGGGAAAAAATTATCTTGTTACCATTTTGAAGATCCGAGTTAAGGTGTCTCCACGTCCCTTTTGGCCTTTGGCGGAGCTCTGTGATTTCTGGTCTTTCTGTTAATAAACCAGATGGTGTTGTCATGGATACTGAGAGTTTTCATATCTCCAGAATTTGGAGAAAATCATTTTGCCAGTACAGCAAAAGAGAGTTACAGAGTTATTGCGTAAATCATAAAACAAAACAACAGCTCCTCACATGATAATGAAAAATGACAGACAGGGGCCTAATGAATAGGGAGTTGGACTTGTAACCCGAAGGTCACGGGTTTGAGGCCCAGGTCCAGCAGGGTGTGTGCGTGTGTGGTTAATCACTTCTCACTGCTGTTTGTGTGCAAGTTGGATGGATTAAACCCAGAGCACAAATTCCTAGTATGGGAAGCCATACTTCTCCTTTCCTTTAAAGTACTGATTAGGATACTAATAGAATACTAAAAAAAAACGCTTACGATGTGTGCTGAAAGGTTGTTGTTTCATTTATAACGGAGTAAAATAAAAATGTGAATTCAAATCAAATCATTATAGGACTCATTGTATAATCGTGGATACATTTGGTGTCCCTCTCTGTCACTTTCAACTCTGTTACCTGGGTAGAGTAATAATGGTGTAACAGAATTGACATTTTTATTTCATTTTTTTCCCAAAAACTCCACTTGCTGACATAAATGCTAAGAAAACATGGCACTTATGAAAGCATGAATAAAAGAGCTTTAAATAACCCACATTGAGATCAGTAATAAATTCTGTTTTCTTTTGATATTGTGGTAACAGAGTTGACGTTTTAAAAAGTACTCTTGGTGTAAGAAGTTTTTACATTCAAATATAGAGCACAGATACTTTTCAGTGATTCAGATCTTTTCCATGAGTGAAAGTGACATCATTGCCTGTAACATAGACAATTCTGAGAGATAATTCCATTAATTTAAAGGGAAAATATGGTATGGTAACAGAGTTGACACAAGATTTGGGGACACACTTTTTTCTAAGAAAAAAAAAAATATTTTAAATAATTTAGTGTTGTACAACTATTTAGGGCTTTAATACATAAAATGACCAAACTGTTGGCAAAAGAAAAGTACAATAAAATATTTTGATTGAACATTGATACATGATCACAAATAATATACTGATTAATGCGGATAAGAGGAAATCATGATTTTTAGCTGTTTAAGACACTTTTAAAATAAATTATTACATTGTTATGGACTGCACATCTTGTAATTCATAAAGAACAATATTTCACAAAGTTAAAATAACAAAAAATATAACCATTTGGGAAGGAAAAAAAAAGTAGAAAAAATAATAACTTTGTTTTTGTGGGGACACCAAATGTACCCGCAACTATAGAATCACCCCTTGATCACTTAAACTTCTTGAAAGGAAACAGCTGTCAACCTCAGAAGATTGAGACTTACCCTAGATTTGGGGGTAGAGGGAGAAACCTAATTGGAGGGAAAAGCAAAATGCAATGAAAATCCATAAAATAATATTCGTTTTATCATTCAATAGTGTGGTGTGAGAGGCAGGGGAAAATGAGGAAAGAGAGATACGAACAATGGTTCTGAAAAAGTGCACAACAGCATTCTCATCTGGACGACGACGAGGAGATGCGCTTGATCTTTGAGGTGATGCAGACAAACCACCACGAAAAGACCCCTGTGTTGAAGAGACCACATTTTTGATTATTAAATATACCGAATTATATACAGAAATATTTGGTGCAAATTTATAAAGACAGTAGGAAAGTGGGGAAAATGATTAGGGAAAATACTTCCAAAGCTGATGATAAAGTGTGCCTCTAGTATTGTGCCTTTCCTTTCCTAGTAATCGCTATCCACCTGATGAGCTGAGCTCTGAGCGACGAGACACAGCCATATGCAGTGTGGAAGTGTGGGGGGAGTGAATAACCAGCTCTCTCTCTCTCCACCTTCAATACCACGACTGAGGTGAGACTCTTGAGCAAGGCACCGTTCCCCCAACTGCTCCCCGGGCGCCGCAACACTGCTCCGGGTGTGTGTTCACGGTGTGTGTGTGTGTGTGTGTGTGTGTGTGTGTGGTTGTTCACTTCTCACTGCTGTGTGTGTGTGCACTTGGATGGGTTAAACGCAGAACACAAATTCCTAGTATGGGAAACCATACCTGGCCACATTTCCTTTCCATTATGAATACTTTACATTTTTTGACATACTTTCACATTTGATAATTGTTTTAGTTAGTGGTTACATCATCCATTAATTGCTCTTCAAGTACGCAATGGAGGCATGGATTGAAAAGTGTAAGAAATTAGTGCTACACAAACATCTGAACATTGTTTATTCTTCTGATATGCCATATTTGAATCTGAAGGAAATTGGATAAAAAGTAATGGATGGGCCTCATAAAATTTTAAGCAGAAACCATTATAAATTTGATCTTATGATCATTTCATGCGTACTTTGATTCATGGAATGAGCGTAGGAACAGAAATCACGCGCACACCTCCCAAACAGATGTGAATCTTTGAATCGCAAATCAAAGGTTACAGCTCTCTGCCTTGTAAACCACTCCTGATTGAAGTCATATAAAAGTTTTTTATAAATATAAGCACTGTTGTGGATTTAAGTGTACGCACAATCTACGAACAAATCTGAGCGCACGCACGTTTTATAACTGAGGCCCTATAAATCTTGGAAATAAGGACATGTCCGGCGAACACAAATGGGTCGATTTGTATTTATGGTGGCAAGAGGTGCCTCCCTACTTGAAATAAACGTTCAATAGCCCTACTTAAAAATCATCAAATGTTTGTATTCTGTGGGGTGAAAACTACTTGTGTAGGCCTATTAATAATGACAATGTTGTTTTTAAAATACATATCTGAGTTTAACATGTTTAATGTGTAACACGATGTGCATGTTCCCACCATAAATCAAAAAGATGAACACATATATATAGGCTACATTGCAAATAGGTCTATAGATTTTTTTCAACACCTTTTTGCTAATGTGTCTGTGGGAAATAGTGGTCAGTAACGTGTGGAACTGTGCATAAGCGTAATCACAGGCATTTGATTAAAAAGAACTCAAATCAAAATGTTCTAAACTATTTCTAAAAAAACAAGCATTGTCTCTCATTTATCAAAAATTCAAAAATAACCCACGTACCTTATCTGGAAAATGATGGGTAATTTGTTTGGAGAATGAAGAATTCTGAAAATTATTTGTTTACATAATATATGTGTGTGTGTTGTATATGTTTAATATGTAAATACACACATACAGTATATATCTTGAAAATATTTACATGTATATATATTTATATAGTTATATTCCTATATTTTATAGTATAAATATATTTACTATACAAACATATTCATCTTAAATATATACATGAATGTGTTTGTATTTATATAAATGTACACTTTACACATATATATTATGTAAACAAAAACTTATTTTGGATGTGATGAATCGTTTGACAGCACTAGTGCGAGGTCAGTTGGCTTAGTAACTGGCTGGTTTAGTGGTCAGGAATACAGGACACACATATTAACTGCTGAACTGTTTGCTGGGAAAATGTTTCTCAGGTCGGTCACCTTCAGGCACTGCCGTCCTTTTAAATGTTTAAAGTTGTGATGAAGTAGTGACAGATCTTTTCTTCCATGAAATACATCAGACTGTCCTTATTATTGAAATGCTGTGGGGACTTATCCATGATTTTTTTTTTTGGAATGCATTTTGAGATGTTAGAGTTGCTCCCTGTTTATAGCCAGTGATTTGTTCAGCCACACACGTTTGCTCTAGACAGTATCAATCATATTAATTGGCTTAACTGGTTTTTGTACTTTCTAATAGGAGTGTTTTATAATAGCAACATGATGAGAAAGAGCTATACGCAGACAAATACTGTACTAAAGAACTCTATTGTTGTGTCAATTATTTAAAGAAATTTTAAGCTTAAGTTAAAAATTGTTATGAAGTACAAGGTCTATTTGCTGAAGGTAAGCTATAAAGGTGTATATGCAAATATATATATATATATACAGTGGGTACGGAAAGTATTCAGACCCCCTTAACTTTTCACTTTTTGTTACATTGCAGCCATTCGCTAAAATCATTTAAGTTCTTTTTTTTCCTCATTAATGTACACACAGAACCCCATATTGACAGAAAAACTCAAAAACTTAAAAAAATATATATATATCACACGGTCCTAAGTATTCAGACCCCTTGCTCAGTATTTATTAGAAGCACCCTTTTGATCGAATACAGCCATGAGTCTTTTTTGGGAAAGATGCAACAAGTTTTGCAGATCCTCTCCAGTTCTGTCAGGATGGATGGTAAACGTTGGTGGACAGACATTTTTAGGTCTCTCCAGAGATGCTCAATTGGGTTTAAGTCAGGGCTCTGG
>JAUCMU010000030.1:345526-355603 GCA_032275025.1 Enteromius treurensis
AATGAACTTAAATGATTTTAGCAAATGGCTGCAATATAACAAAGAGTGAAAAATTTAAGGGGGTCTGAATACTTTCCATACCCATTGTATATATATATGAATAGGCTGAGAAGTATAAAGTCAGTAAAATACTTCTGTAAGCCATTGGTTATAGCCAAAACTTAATAAAGACACTTGCTATATAAAGACACAAATGCTTTGCAATGCATTATGTTTACAAACACCAACCCAGCATAGTAAAACAGTAGCTGAAAAGTGCCCAGATTACTTCTGAAGTGTGCAACCCCGACGGACACTTTGCTGTCCCATAAGGCCATGGTAGAGTATTTGTGAATGGCAAGTGCAGAAAGTCAGATCCAGATCTCATTCATACAGTACTGCACATATCCATACTATACTGAACTGAATACTGACTCTTAACATTTGCAAGTTTCAAACCAAATGTACTACCTACTATATAGTATCCTATTCTGTTTCAGTTTTTCTCTTCGCACAATCTGCTCATGAGTCATAGTTTTATGTACCGTATGTTTTTTACAGTTGTGACCTAACACAAGAACCCAACTGGTTGGCCAGTTTTCTTTACAGTGTGACGGATCACGTTGACTGATGCTCATGTTCATCTGAACAGATGCATTAATCGATTCATGGTTGATTCGTGGTCATTTTCCAAATCATAGTGATCATCCATATCCCCTTGTTAGTGGAGACTTGAGCGAGCAGAGCACCTGTGTTTCATTATTTATTCTTTTGAAATGCACTAGTCGAGCGCGGCACAATGTGCATGAGAGGATGTCACGGTTTTAATGTCATAAATGACTTTTGAGAGACACCCTTCCAGTCCATCACAGGCCTCATATACACACATCTGCAGACCATTTGGATTGTGGGGAAAATTCAAGTAGCCTAACTGAAAGAAACATTTCCCAACGTGGTAAGAATAAAGGTCTACTGGCTCAGCTGGGACTCAAACGAGACCATCTTGCTTTGAGGCAACAGTGCATATTTAATGCAGTTCTAAAATACACTTCACATAAATGGTTCGCATTTACACTCATATTGGTCTCTCTCTGACTCGATCACTCATCCTCAGACTTATACCAGAGTCAACTTGATCCAGATTGAATCCTGTGGACTGTAGCACAAAGCCGGTTTTAGTTTTGACCCAGGTAAGTTTGAGCAAACTCAAAAAGACGGGTTGGTTTTGAGCGGGTTTCGTCACTATATGGTAACGTACGAAATACAGCTATCCTGCTCTGGAGCAGGTTTTATTCTGGGTTAGAGATTTTAGAGACAAAATGATTATATATGTTTATATTATATCAATTAAACTTGTTTATAATTCATATAATATACTATATAATTATTATATGAAGAGGCTTTGCATTTAAATTATGGATAAGCTTTAGGTTAGTGTATATAAAACGTTTCCTTTTGAGCTCTGTGTGCAACATTCAACTTTTTGCTGTCTTCTCAATCGTTTTCATAAACTCTGAGATGACAGAGAATGTTTATATCGAGCTTTGTGAGCCGCTGATCCTGATCTAAACCAAGTTGGATTTGCTCTATACTCTGAGCGTTTGTTCATCTCGCTTCATGCTACAGGCCAGATCTCTCTATGACCAGACAATCACTCATTGCAGGTGGTCAGCAAGACCATTCTTATTCAGAGACTCACCAATAATCCAGATATGGGTGGCTTTACTACGGTCCCTACCTCCATGAACTCAGCTGCCAGTCACACTACAACTCCCGACTCAATCAACGATAAGGAGAATAGCTTCGTATACGAGGTGCGGACCAGCACAATAAAATAATGGTTAGGCTCAAGTCTTTAGAATCTTTGGATATTAGAACTATTTCAATTTACTGCTTGATTTCATATATGCTATATCTTGCAGATCTGACATCGGGTTTGGCTTTAGAATTGAGAGAAGGATGATGACGAAGAGGAGATAGGACTTATCACCATCTGTGAGGTATGGGGCCTGGTCTTTCACATTGTATGAGCACTAGCATTCATTTAGGAACAGAAGGTGGCCACTGTGAACAAATGTTATGCTTTGTGGCCATGCTGTTTTGTTTTGCCTTGTTTCCTCTCTCAACATATCTTTCCTTGCATTCGGTTTCATCTTGATGAAATGATTGCATCACTGAGGTCCGAGGTCAATCTATGAACTGAACTCCCCTTCCTTGACTGAATTGCTGAGCAGTTACCACAAAAGCATACTGTTAGTCGTTTTGATTGTTAGTACGTTTAAGCATTGCATAACGTTTTCCATTGTATTTCACTTCTTGCATGAACTTGCATTGAACCTAACAGGCACCGCTGGAATTAATAGTAATAATTAATAATTCTTTTAAAGGGTTACTGCATACCAAAATTAAAAATTTAGTTATTAATCACTCACCCACTTAATCACTTCTGTTACACTTGAGAGACATCATCAAAACAGTCCATCTCCTATCAGTGGTTTAACCGTAATGTGTTTTCGTACCGTAAAGTATTCTCGTAGCTTTATTTATGCTAATTTAATTTATGTTACGTATTCAAATATCAACAGATTCCTATCTGTACAAAATAATCATAGGTTCTTTTAATATTTCAATTGAAATCACATCAGATTTTTGACAAATGGATATATTAAAACCAACTATATTTGGGTAGTTGACAAAAAATGGACTGTGTCCTATGGTGACGGCAAAAAAGAAATACAAATGTATTGTCATTTTTAGAATTACAAACAGAATAAAAGCGGTATATATATATTTTTTTTTTTCTGTCACACCATAGGACACATGGATACGTCAAATACCCATTTTCATATTTTTCAAAAACTCCTTAATCTTGTCTGTGCATATGAATATGAACGTTAACTTTGCCAATCACAAATTCAGACCACATCAGTAAAAAAACTTTTAAAAAGGGGGAAAAAAAGCAACAAACAATTATTTAAAGAGCAAAACTGCCTTACAATTTCAAAACAAATAAATAAATTTGAAAAAAGCCAATGTTCGTGTTACATACATTTTAATCAAGCAAATATCAAAAAGCTCAGGATAGGATCATCTTCAGGGTCGGTTACACAAGCTGATGTTGTTACAAAGGGGATACAATCTATAGGGGTTACTAGTGAGGGATGAACACTTAAAGATCACATTGTTACATAAGAGAGATGAGTTAACCTGAGATTTGTTTGAGAAATCTGGTTGAAGCAGCAACATGTAGGTCTGAGACAGAACTATTATACAACTGGAACTATGACATCACATTATGTAATGTAAGTTTTCCCCACGAAAATGTTAGCTATATTAAAACCAGTTAATCAAAATGTTACAGTCGGTAATTCCGCAACGTTACATTTGAACCATTATATGGCACTTTAAAAATAAGGTCACAAATATAAACATCAAGATCACATTTTCCCACAAAGGAGTTTCCCAACTTTGGTGTTTGTTGCCTAAACGCTTAAATCTCTTTTATTTTAGAAGCAAAAATATTTAGCTCCCTCTTTTCTCAAAAGTTAAGGCTCTAGAAACGGCATAGCTTCACAAGCATAAACCAATGTTAAATATCATTTCCAAAACTATGCAAATTCATTTTAGAAACCAAACTGATCAGTAATGGCCTGTGTCTGTACCATGAAAAACCCTGAGGTGCTCCCTTAACACCATGATGTTGTAAGATAAATGGATTTCCAAAATGGCTATAAAATATAAAATATTTACCGGTCACATACTGTATAAGAAAAAGTCTCAGATATGTGAAAAACCTCATCCTGTTTGAGACATAGTACCACTTATGTACCATCTTTTCTGATTACTGTAGAACTTTTCAACGCTGTCAGTGAAAAGTCATAAAAACACTTAATTTTGATACACAGGCATTTCAATACATTTGCACATTTTATAAAAGCTTGCCATGTTGTTTAGAAACATCACACTTTCCCTGAAATCCTACAACAAATCGCAGCTATATGCAATACTGGGTATATATATATGACAAATCAAAATCAAACGCAACTCATTTACTGGTGGTGATGATCTTGGAATCAAGCAATAACTGCAGGTCAAGATAAATTCACTCAAACAGAACAGTAGTAGTAAAGGCTCATGTGGAGAACTCTGAATGCCTGCTCAATCCTCACCTTTCCCTTCTTCTTTTTATCCCCTCCAAAGAACTTTCCGATCTGATCCATAACAGTAGGGTTCTTCTTACTGCGGCCCAGCCTGAATGTTGACTGCGAAGAGCTTGCAGATGCCATGCTGAGTGTTTGCTTTAATCTCTGCAGCGATTCGGGGGGTTTTTGTGTGTGCGTGTTTCCAAAGTAGGAGTGAGGAAAGAGAGGGCGAAGAGGCAATCTACTTTAGGTCCTACTCTGCACACTCGGAATCGCAATCTGAGCCAGCGCCGCTGTGTTCCTGGATGGTCTGCAGCTCATCAGACTCCGAGGGGCGGTCTTTGAAGGTGTTGTCCTCGCGACCTGGGGCATCTCGAGAAAAGAGGCGGACCAAGTGGGGGCGGGGTCCTGAGGCATTAGGGTCGTCTGAGCTCGGATGGTTCCAGCTGCTGTGATCTACTTCAGCGTTCATGGAGTCAGTCACCACTGTACTCTTGCTGGAGCACCCATTGTTCTGGTTGAGGTCCGCCTCCCCCAGTCCTGCACAGAAACATCGGGAGTTATCTGACATTTCACAGTAAAATCATTGTCATCACCTACCCCAACACCCCCCACCCCTACAGATTCTCTCACAATCTCAACACGCACACACACGAACCTGCTCAATCACTTTTCTCTGACAGAAGCTCCTGAAGCACTGTAATACATGAGACATGAGAAACGTTCCCATTTGTATTAAACCCATAGACGAGTGGTTCTTATGATTCGGTGCAGGTTAACAGATCTAGAGATGAACAGATTTCAGAGCAGTGCTTCCTCAGAAGGTCGTCAGGTTTGAACCCAGTGCGATGAGACAAAGCCGTTACTGTACCACACAACACAAGAGAATCTGAATTCTAGTGTTTCTTACAGAGCTTCTTTGTGCCACCACAACGTTATTGTAAAAGGACAAAGAAAACAGTGTGACTGTAATAACTTCCCCAGGCTGGATTTTGCGAATTCTCTGCAAAGTGAAACTCATCTCATTTCTCAAGTGGCTGGTCTATCATTAAAGAAGGTCCAAAAAGAGAAAGAAAACTGAGGCAGCTTCTGAAACTATAACCGTATTAGCCTCATTTTATTTGTCAAAAGTGACATTTCAGAGACATCTTGTGTGCTTTAATGGTGCTTCAGATGGGTTAACGGTGTCAAAAATGTGTTTTAAATTGATCAATTAATCAACCTTAAGCCAGGGGTGCCCAAGCCTGCTCCTGGTGATCAACTGTCCTGCAAAGTTTGCAGTAGCTCCAACTCTAATCAAACACACATGCCTTTAATGTTCAAGCGAACCTAAACACGTAATTAGTTGCTTCAGTTGAGTTGGAGCTAAACTTTGCAGGACAGTCGATCTCCAGGGCACCTCTTTCTTATGCAACCTGGATGTACACTTTAAACAACAGTCCCAGTTGAGACAAATTATTGCTCTTTTGGTCAAGTCAATCCATTCAGTCTGATCCATCCACTTTAGGTCTTGGACATACTATTAACCAGCCAGTTAGATGTTTCATTTGAAAGAGTTTGAAAAAGTGGACACCGCTTTAACCCTGGCATGTGTGGCCACACATAGCTCGAAGGTTAACTACTAATTTGCTCGTGATATGATGGAAGCAAGACTTATAACAGACAGTGACAAAACTCAATCTCAAAAGCATGTGTATATTACACACTGGAGTGGAAATAAATTTAGCATGATTTGCTATACCTTGATAATGATATCGTAGTGGGGTATATGGTCCCGCCTGAAGTAGCCAATAGGTTGGACAAAATTATGTGAACACCTGAGAAATCTCCTGTATGCCTTAGTTTCTAACCTTTTTGAATAGATTCATAAAACTTGTCAATTGTCTCCAGCTGAATGTTTTATATCAAAACACTAGGGATGGAAGAATGAATCATATTCTTACTCTTGTCTCCAAACGACTGTCCACTGCTGGGAAAAAAACCACTAACCCTAAGATGGTTAGCTGGTCTTAGCTGGTTTAAGCTGGAAGTACTTGGTTTTAGCTTGTCTCCTAGCCTGACCAGATAAGGAAGTGGTCAAAACCCCTCTAAACGATTTTTTTTTTTTTCAGTGGTTTGATAATATTCTAGCTCAGTCAGCAAGTCAGTGATGTCGGCATGGGTCTTTGAGATCAATATGAAGTTTTCAGTTATTTTTGCTACATCAATTCTAAATGTTTTTATTTTATTTATTTATACAATAAAAACTGTGTATTTTGGATATATTGTTATTGTGTTAGTGTGTATATTCTCCTTCTATATGCATATGGTTGCAGGGGCTGGATCATGCACGAAAGAGATAACACATCACTGCACTATAGAAGATACTAAGATTGGGCAGATTTCAGAGAAACGTTAACCCAACTCAGCTAAAGCCCTGCTGCAACAAACAGACCCACACAGTATGAAGCAGTGGGACCGAGGCACGGGAAGCATGTCTGTGAGAGGGGCTATAGGCATGCGGCTCGTGTCCAGGCCTCCCACCCCTGCATGAAATCCTCTCTATAGCAGCATTCACGAGAACCCAAAGGCGCCCACGGGCCCCGGAGACAGTCCCTCATCTGTTTGACTGTCATTGAGCATTCACCAGCTATTCCTCATCTCATTCTTCACGCAGTGCTATAAACCACTTTAAGAACTACAAAAATAAACTACAGCGGATATTTAGAAAACTTCCAATGCCAAAAGATTTTGGCAAGAGAAAAAAAAAAAAAAAAGTATAATTCTCACTGTTTACTAGTTGCTTACTAGCATAACATATTGGTGGATTATTAGTACTTATAAAGCGCTTTCTGCATGACCATATTCTACGTTCCCAATCCCACCCGATACCTCAACTTCATTCGTTTACTATTAATAAGCAGCAAATCTGGAGTTTGAGGCAAAAGTAGTTTGTGATTTGTAAATAGAATTGAATCTATATGTATATACACACACACGTACATAAGTATTACATCCAGACTCATTCTTTAACACCTGCCAAGTATATCTTTTTCATTCCATGATTATAATAGATGATGCATGGCTCTTTTTCTAAAAACACTACTTAAAACTGAAATTATTTTAAGAAAATATAGTTTGTTATCAGTTGTTAAACATATGTGATTCATTACATAACATCTATTCCTTCCATCGGTAAGTGAGACATTCTGTCATCATATCACTTGATTTATTTCTGAACTAAGAACAGAATTTGAAATACCTGAAACATGGAAAACAGCAAATATCTGTGCAATACTTAAGAAAGATAAAGATCCTCAAGACTGTCAACTTAATACAGATTCTAAATTAAGATCTTGTTTATTTTCAGAGGGCACCCTGAAGTCACACCTACCTTGTGTTTAAGTCCTATTCAAAAGCTGCTCTAATATGGTGTGATTGTACATCATTTTTTTGTTACCTTTTGTTTTTATATGATTTTTTTTTTTTTAGATTGCACATTCTGTAACATGACTACAGTGGTGGAAAGAGTACTTCAAATTTGTACTCAATTACATCTACTGTTACATTGCTGAAATAATACTCAATTACAAGTAAAAGCCCTGGTGTCAAAACAGTACTTAAGTAAAAGTAAAAAGTACTCCGAGTACTAGTTACTTAAAAAAAAAAAAAGAGAGAAAGAAAAAAAGCTTTTCATATATAAAGCTCTAAAAACCTTACTGACTTCTGTTTTAGTGCATGGTTGGATAGTAGTGGTTCAGAATACCCACAATGCCATATAATACTGAAGAATTACAATCTTTATAAAACTGAAATTCCATGAAATACCAGATGGCCAGACAGCGTTTCAGAGAGTGACGTTTTTTTGTTTTTTATTTTTTTCCCAGTGCATGACTTGCACAGTTTAACTGTTCATCACAAGAATTACAAATGTGCATTAATGTGCACTAAAAATGTAAGTAGGGTAATTTTTGATTTCATGACAAGCTTATACATTTTCAGTACCATTGGAAAAACTACTACATAATGTATACTGCCAGATAAATATCTTAATATCTCAATATTTGTTAGAAAGGCTAATATATATATACACATTTTGATAATTCACCATTACAAAAATGTGTATCTTTAAAATAGAGTAACTTTGTCACAAAAGCTTACAGCACAAGGAGTAATGATTTCAAATTTGATTTCAAACAGAATTGAATTTACAAAAAAAAAAGACTTTTGACGGGATTGGAATGACATGAAGGTGAATCATTTCAATTATCTATCTGATTATCTAATCATCCCTTGATCATTTTTTATCTAGTATTGCTCAGGAAAATACTACTTTTCTGCATAGATCACAAATAACGAGTAAATCAGCAAGCTGTGTTTTCTCTGAATTGATGAGAATGCCAAACGTAAATCAGTGAAGCAGTGTTAAATACATGCGTTACAAACACAACATATATTCACACCGTTTCTGCACTGATACTGTGCTGGATTTAAAAGTGGTGAGCTGAGAAAATGACTCTTTCTACTCTTCAAACTCTTTCTATTGCAGTTCTAATGAGGTATATAGATACAGCAGCATCATGAACTGCTAAAACATTAATTGGATTGGACTCACTTAAGCTTGGAAAAATCTATTGCTGCAAATGCATACATGTTTAGAATAATGAACATCAAATGAAATATCAAACATGTATTGAGGGAATAAAAGGTCAACGAAAAAACTGCTACAAATATCTGGCTTCTATATTTGTTGAGTCTATAAAACAAAACACTAAAGTTCAGGCCAACAACCAAATGCACACATGACCTCATTTAACATCAATCTTTGTTGTTAAAATGTACAGTGATGTAAAATCAAAACTCTATATTGCAGGTGATTGCCACCATTATCTCTCTTTTTTTTTTTTTTCCCACAGTTAACTCACAGATGCAGTTTCCATGCAATTTGTTATTAATGCAATCTCATTCAAAATGAATTTAAAAAAAGAAATAAAAATAACTAGTTTTGTAGTTAGAACCACTGGACTAGTAGTAGATAATAGCATCCGTTCCCTACAGAGCGAAAGAAAGAGAACAATGACGTTTGGGCAGCGAACAGTGAGGCAGTGACAGACTAGCTTTCTGAACAATATGAGCTTTTGAATATGGACGCAGAAGCCTGTAGCCTCTCTGGAGCCAGTGCCAGCTGGTGTTAGCTCCAGCAACCTAAAACATGGAGTAGAAACACCACTGCTCACTCACTCCTCAACACACATGCAGAGAAAAACATAGCTATTGTTGCATGCATGGTTATTACCACAAAAACCTTGCTAATTAAAACTTACTTATTAGACAATCCACCGTTACTGTTGATGATATCATGATGAGGAACAACTTTACACTTCCCACATTGAACTCTAATAAAGGCTATGAATGGAAGTAGGGAAATAACAGACTTCTGCTTTTGTGTTACTGCATGCTAATTTCAGTTTGCCCCAAAAGTAATGTATGCATCTATATCTAGTTTCCTTGCTACTTACGGTCTAAAACAAAACTGGAATACAAGACAACACTAGAGTTGATCAAATCCAGTGCTTATCATATCAACTCAGTACATTAAACAAACTCTTTGGTTTAGTCTGTAAAGTTGCATCCAGTCAGATCAGAACTTGCGCTTTGCATGCAATATACAGGAATGCGGGCCCCTGGACAGTTTATTGCCGGGCTGAGATTAAGGAAGCATTAGCATACACAATGCTTTCCAATGTCAGCATTCAAGTTTTAGGTGTTCAAAGTACAGAAAAGCAGTGGCAGCCTTACTGTTACACAACTAGACTTGTGCACGTCTTGCCTTTCCTTTTGTAGTGAGTCTATTAGAGTTGGGCTGGGCAATGATCAGTAAGCCAGTAAAATCCCTTATTAAAGGACGTGACTTGTGGCCAGGTATGGTTTCCCATACTAGGAATTTGTGCTCTGCATTTAACCCATCCAAGTGCAC
>JAUCMU010000030.1:372474-385243 GCA_032275025.1 Enteromius treurensis
GTGTTTTTGGTGATCCTGGTCAGTGGATGGTGCTGTCACAAAAAACTAGGGTCCTAAAACTGAGGGTCCTGAAACTGAGGGTCCTGAAACTGCTGCTCCTCCAGTTGTGCAGAAACACCCTTCTCGTTTTTTTTCCAGAGTGGCCTCATTATTTCTGTAGAGATATTTGCTTTAGGTCCTAAATACAGCATGCGAATCTGTAAAGTTGTTGTGTTTTGGATGCTGTTATTGGTACACCAAGCTGATGTCCCTTCTGATGAATGGCCGTGCTTGATGTAATGCCACTTTCATATAACTTTCCGCCGTAAAAGTGTTTGTCCACCATCCTTTTTTATCAGCATCATATTTCACAGGGTAGTGTGCAAGAATGACACAGGAGGCTTTTCAAGTTCTTCTGCTCCTCCACTAGCCATTGTTGACTGACTGACATGCCTCATTAATATGAACACATGATTGTTTTGTCCATATTTACTTTTACTGCAACAGATCAGCAACCAAGCAAATGCTTAAAGGAATAGTTTACCCAAAAATGAAAATTATCCTGTCTTTAACTTTTAAAGCCTTTAAAGCCTCCTAGGTGTATGTGACTTTCTTCTTTCAGACGAATCCAATCAGAGTTATAATAAAGATTGTCCAGATCCCTCCAAGCCTTTGAATGGGTTTACAGTAAATGGGTGATAGACGTTACACTTCTGAAGACGTGAAATAATGTGCGTGCATTCATAATAAACCATCCCTCACACAGCTCCAAGGGGTGAATAAAGTCCTCCTGTAGCGAATACATGCGTTTTTGTGTGATAAATATCCATATTTCAAACTTAATAAGCACATTTCTCTCATGTCTGCTGTCTGTTGAAACTGGAAGCAGTCCCAGCGTATGTATGGATTGCGCATGTGCCTCTGGGAAATGTAGTTTCTAAGGAAACAACGTTTCCTTACTTTAGCAAAGGAAAACCAGTCTGCTCTTGGCTTATATTGAAATCCTCCTACATTTTTCTTTACAGATCCTTGATTTGTGCTTAATTCATGGCTGGCGTTTTGTTTTGTTCTCTCTCCACACTCATCAAATATGGATATTTATCGTACAAAAACGCATGGATTCGCTACAGGAGGACTTTATTCAACCCTAAGTTTTATTACGAATATGTGCACGTTATTTCACGTCTTCCGAAGTGTAATGGCTATCACCCATTTAAAACCATTCAAAGCATTCAAGTCTGGAGAATTTTTATTATAACTCCGAATGGATTCGTCTGAAAGAAGAAAGTCACATACACTTAGGATGCCTCAGAATCAGAAAACTTTATTGATCACGCAGGAACTTACTTATGTGATGATGACTACCACAACACACAAAACAGAACACAAAACAAGAAAAAATTAAATAATATCTAATAAACATATCAATAAACATCTCTCAAAAGAAAATAACCACATTATAAGCAAACTGTTCTACACACAGAGAAGCGTGATATAATATCTAACTATCTGTAAATCATGCAACTAAGTAAAAAGAACTACTAACTAAGTAAAAAATAAGTAAAATAAATTGCACTTAGAAAAAGCAGTGATAATAATCAAATACTCTTAATATTCAATAATAAAAAGTAATATTAACCAAATTGTTACGAAGCGGACTGAAGACTGAGTGTAAGTAAAAGCAGTAATGTTTATTATGACAGTGAGTTCACAGGTGAGAACACAGCAGGAGATACTTCAGGTGAGTAAACACATTGCAGACACATTGAAGGGTGATAAACCAGTTCGTTGATGTCGTTCTTTCTGTTTACAGGTGGAGACAAGGAGTCACAGGACAAACACTCAGGAGAAGACGATGACAACCACAACCACAACGGAGGAATCCTTGGAATCCTGGGGACACAGAGGAGATATAGGAGACAGTGAATAGAGGTAAGTTCATTGGTAAGTATTAGAATCCACAGAGCGCGTTCTAAGAGTCCACTTCTCGGGAACGAGCTCAAGCAATGATTGTGATGTGGTGTGTGGTTTTATGGGGTGAGCTGATGAGGGGATTAGTGGCGTCAGGTGATAGTGGCAGGTGCTCAGTATTCCCGGTGATTGTGATCTGTGTGAGGGAGTGACGGTGGAGCCTGGCGTGGATGTAATATTAAAATAGTAATATTACACATCATAAACTATTCCACATAAGTTATTGCAAGTAATTCAGTGATTTAGCACCCATTTAAAAAACAACAAATTATATTTCACATAATAATATTAATATTTAGCAACTAATAGAAACATTTCACAATATTCCAAATAGTAGACTGTTACACATCAGCGCAAAAATAATACACGCAATGTTCCACACGCCGATAGTTCAGGTGAGTAAAAGACAGGATAATTTTCATTTTGAAAAGTGAACTATCCCTTTAAGGCAAAATAAAATAATAGAACAAAATACTGCATAATGAAAGAAATGTAATCTCATTTCTTACACTTAACTTTTAATTAGTAAAGAAAAGTAATAATATCCTTTTTAAGTGAAAATGTTAGTTTTGTTTATAAAATAAAACATTTGACACTAACACTTAATTGAACACAAAGCTAATAAAAAATAATTTTAAATATATGTTTTATAAGAGCAAATTCCTGCATAAAATAAGCTATGAACAAACAACAAACAGCTACACAGCTATTAATGATAACATAGTTTAAACCATAGACATATATAGAGAGTAGGGTTTCCCTCACAAAACCATTACAAAGCATCATCCATTAACCAATTAAACCATTACCAAATGAGTAGTGTGCTGCAATTCAGTAGTGTGTTGTGGGCATATCACATTAGGATTTATTGATTTGTATAGGTTTCTATTATAAATTTCCATCCCTCATAGCAACTTGAACTTTTAACAAATCAAATTGTTTCCAGTACGTAGTGTGTTTTGGGACACATCCCATTAAAATTCAGTGGTTTATATTTGTTTCCATTACAGATTTGTATTGGTTTTGATATATTTATATTTTATTATATTTAGATCATATATTTTTATATATATTTTACCTGTTGATAAAACAACACTAGAAACTGTAACCTAAAACAGAAACAGTTATGCATATACCACATATACTTGCGTATACCACCTTTTTTCCTCAGTTTGTGTTTTTCTGAAGTAAATTCTTCGACCGCGCACATAAAATCAAAATGAAAAATGATAAATCTCTTGTTTCAAAGGGAAATAAACATCAAACACAAAAAAATAAACATTTTAACACCTTTATATAAAAATAAAGACATAGGAATATTTATTTTTGGGCTTTCACCTAGACTCGCTGAATAATCATGCAAAAAGAAATAAGCAAGCTTCATTGAAATGTTGAAATGAGATACATATAGAAATTGTAAACTTTATAGCCCATCCTTAAGGCTGCATTTACACTGTCTGGATGCTCGGTTCTGATTTGTTGACTATATCTGTAATTACTAATTATGACCTAAATAACTGATTTCCGGCAACATGTCTTGGCTGACCTCAGACTCAACGTATGATGCAGCATATGTCATACATCGAGTCCGAAACACGCATGCAGTCGGTGCAGGAGGTCAGTTATTTAGGTTGTAGTTTTAAAACTAGAAATATTTTTGTTACAAAAACCCGCAGCTCGACCGTCTCACCACTATGACGGAGGACCTCGTCCGCACTGTGCAAGCGCTCACTACCGCTGTGGCTCAAGTCAGCACCTGATCTGAACCTCCAGCAGCAGCCAGCCGCATCATCAACCCTTCCTCCCCGAATGACTCTACCGGAGAAATATGATGGCATGCCAGGCAAGTGCAAGGGTTTCTTACTCCAATGTACTTTTTATATCAACCAGCAAGCACCTAGTTACAACACGGATGACAGCAAAGTGGCCCTCGTCTGTTCACTTTTGACTGGCAAAGCATTGGACTGTAACCGCACTCTGGGAGGGACAACAAATGGCTTTCCCCTCCTATCATCTTTTCTTAAAACAATTTAAGGCAGAATTCAACCATACTATGGATGGAAAAGAGGCTGAGGATGAACTGTTGAATCTGTGCCAAGGGACATCCACCTCCCTCTCTGGATAACCCGCCCGAATGTTACCATGACCTCCACACAACGTTCAGCAAAACCAAGGCCACTCAACTACCACCACATCGCACCACGGACTGCGCTATCGACCTCCTACCCGGAGCCACTCCACCCAAGGGCCGGGTACACCCTCTGTCACAGCCTGAGACGGAGTGTATGCAGCAGTACATCCAGGAGGAACTCTCCAAAGGATTCATGGCAGGGGATGAGTGGAAGACGGCCTTCTCCACAACTACGGGGCACTACGAGTACCGGGTGATGAAACCTTTGGGCTTTCCAATAGCCCTTCAGTGTTTCAAGCTCTGGTCAATGATATCTTCCGGGACATGCTTCACAAATTTCTGATTGTCTACATAGATGACATCCTCTTATACTAAGTCTCCAAAGGACCACTGCCAGCAATGAGGCTTTCTGTGAACTCAAGAAGCGTTTCACGTCGGCTCCCATCCTACTCCACCCCAACCCAGACCTCCAGTTCGTAGTCAAGGTAGACGCCTCCAACACTGGGATCAGTGCAGTGCTTTCACAGAGACATGGAGAACCTCCTAAACTTTTCCCCTGTGCATTCTTCTCATGGAAACTAAATCAGGCAGAACAGAATTATGATGTGGGAGACCGAGAACTTTTGGCCATGAAGGCAGCCCTGGAGGAGTGGAGGCACTGGAAGGAGCTACCACTCCCTTTCTGGTACTTACTGACCACCGTAACTTGGAGTATCTCAGAACCGCCTAGCGACTCAATTCCCGTCAGGCCCGCTGGTCACTCTTCTTCTCCAGATTTGACTTCAAGATAACTTACCGCCCTGGATCCAAGAACTGTAAGGCCGACGCTCTATCTCGCCGGTACGACCACCACTTGATAGAAACCTCTCCCTCCTCCATCATTCCTCCTTCTATCATTGTAGCTCCTGTCCTATGGGACATCATGGGGGAGATGTCAGACGCCCAGATCAATGATCCTACCCCACCCAACTGCCCTCCTGAATGCATTTACGTTCCAGAGACTTTATGTAATCGCATCCTTCATATGATCCATGATAATCCCAGCACTGGTCATCCGGGCATTCAGGCTACTTTGGAACTGCCGTTGAACCGCTTCTGGTGGCCCACCCTGAATCCTGACACATCTGCCTTCGTGAAAGAATGTACTACATGTAACATGTCCAAATCATCCCACCAACGACCTGCTGGTGTACTTCAACCTCTACCCATACCCCAACGACCCTGGTCCCATATTGCTATTGACTTTGTGACCGATCTTTCAACTTCCAACAACCACACTACAATTCTAACCATAATTGACCGGTTCTTGAAGGCATGCCACCTAAACTGATAACCCCCTGGGAGACTGCCTTGACACTTATGAATTAAGTCTTCGGGTTCTATGGGCTTCCCAAAGACACAGTTTCGGATCGGGGCCTCAATTCATACCCAGTGTTTAGAAGGCATTCTGCACCCAATTGAATATCAACATTAGTCTCACGTCAGGATACCATCCCCAATCCAATGGCCAGGTGGAACGATTAAACCAGGAAATGATTTGTTTTCTTCGCTCCTACTGCCACAAGAATCAACATGATTGGAGTAACTACCTGCTTTGGGCCAAGTACGCCCAAAATTCTCTCAAAAAACCTGCTACAAACCTCACGCCCTTCCAGTGCATCCTGGGCTTCCAATCACCTTTATTCCCCTGGTCTGGAGAACCAATCGACCTGCCCACTGTGGATGATTGGTACCGACGAAGTGAGGCAACCTGGGCAATACTAGACGCCCACGTCCATTTACAAAGTGCCATCAGGAGAGTAACCCTGCAAGCGGCTCGCCGTCGCAGAGACCAGTACCAAGTCGGACAATGGGTGTGGCTTTCCTTGAAGGACCTCCGGCTTCGTCTACCCTGCAGAAAATTAAGCCCCAGGTACGTGGGTCCCTTTAAGATTATTAAACAGATCACTCCTGTATCATTTTGTTTGGAACTCCCCGCTAACTACCATATCTTTCCCACCATTCATATATCCCTGTTTAAGCCCGCTGCTGACCCGGGAGGAGAGAGGGACCAGGATGAGGTTGCTACTGCAGAAGTCCCTCCCCTAATCCCTGATGGAGAGAACATTTACCAGGTCAATCAGATCTTGGACTCCCGACGGCGAGGAAGGATCATACAATACCTTATCGACTGGGAGGGGTACGGCCCGGAGGAAAGATTCTGGGTGAGTGCTAACAACATTCTAGTCCCACTCTTGATCTCCACATTTCACCAGGAGCATCTGGAAAGACAGGCCCCTCGGCCTCGTGGAAGACCTCGGGGTTTGGCTCGCTTCGGGAGCCGCTCGCAGGGGAGGGGCTCTGTCATAAACAGCGCCTCTGTGGCTCTCTCCAACCAGCAGCAACGGGAACCTTCTCCCGAATACTAGTTCCCACCCGGACTCATTTCATGCACGTACCTGGGCTGTTTTGCGCCAGGTGTTGGACATTATTTCCCCTTTATAAGGACTTCAGTGCGAAGTCTTATCGTCCCATGGAGATAATTCTGAGCATTTATTCCCGTGTTTCCTTTTCCGTGTATGACCCCGGACTGTTTCTACGATTCTGCTGATTCTCGCTGCCTGCCCTATTGATTAACATTTACTCTGCTGGACTGCCTGTGATACAACTGTTTGCTGGTAATTCTGACTTCTGCTTGTTGACTCTGATTAATAAAGCCTTGCGAATGGATCCATACGACTTCATTACAGAGTTCATTACAGCTTCAGAGGACAAAGGCATATAGGTTAGTTTTATGTCACAGTACTTGCGGATATATCCGATTTATGGAGCTTCTAAATAATGGGAACTATCTACCTGCATTACCAAACTAGGAAGAGCCAGGATTTTTTGCAAAACACTGACTGTGTTCATCTATGAGAAAAAAGTCATATACATCTAGGATGGCTTGGGGGCGAGTAAAATATGCTGTAATTTACTATCCCTTTAAGGCTAATAAAATATTTCCTGTCCTTATAATTCTCTCTCTGAATCAACAGATTAAACTACGGTGATGAGAACTTTAAGTCAAAATTCACAGGCAATCTTATTTTACCAGCTTTTGACAGATACAAGGGGAACACAAGCGAATGCTCAGGAACACAGGTGAGGAACGCAGAGATGAGGAGATGCTGCAGAAGAGTATCTTGGAGCACAAAGATATAATAAAATATACAAGTTCAGTCATTATTATTTGTTTGTTTAAAAACATGTTGATATTGTAAGAATAATTAATAACTAAAATTTCTGTCCTTTTGTCATGGTCAGCTGGAGGTGCCAGCACAGGCCACTGGATGGCATTCCAGCTTCCAGCGAACTCTCTGTGTTTTATGTCTGCTTTCATTCAGGAACTCTTATCAATGAACTCATGTCTCCGCCCACTCATCTGTTGTCATGGGATTTCATTGTTTGTCGCCACCCACTGACCTAGTTTCTCCTGTATATAACCCGGAAGTGTTTGTATGTCGTCACGGTTCATTGTTTACGTAACTCTGCCTAGTTCATTCATGTTCTTTGTCTTAGTTTAACTAACCATTGGATTATTCGTTGACGATCTCTGCCTGGATTTGGCTATCCGCTCTGTCTCTCCCTAAGGACCCTGTTTCACGGTATTTTGACCCTCTGCCTTGTTTTTCGACTTGATGTTTTTCTTGATCTGTACTGCCCTGACCCAGAGTATTGTTTATTAAACCGTTTGCACTTGAACTCGCACGCCTCGCGTCCTCACTCGTAACACCTTTAGTGTGATGTAATGTCCTATGGCACACATATAAACGAATCACAGATTTGTTTTTATCTCAAAATATCTTAAAAACAGTTGAGTATTGCAACACTGGCTACAAATATCATATATTTTCCAGCACTTTTGAACATTTGACTGCACAGTTTGTCATGTTGTCAATATTTGTCTTGAAATTGTCCAACAAGTCACAGGAACAAATTATATTAATTATAATTTTATATTAAATAAATAGCACTATATGAAAATAAATGTCAATGCAGATGAATCTCTCTCATGCTATGAATTATTAAGAGACAAATTCATGGTCCAGTTCAGTAAAAATGCTAAAAAAATCTGTAAAAACAAAATTGACAAATTTAATGACCCTTTATATTTTCTCAAAGATCAGTCGTTTATTTTAAGTGAAAGTAAAGTGAAAACAGGCAGATGTTTATAGGAAGTGTTTTTGGTAAGTGTGAGATCAGAAAATACTGACACATCTGTACAGCACTGCTGACCGCTACACACCTTCATGTGTTCAGCACTAATACAGTATATACCCTAAGAATGCATTGTGAGAAATATGAGTAACTAAATACGGTGGAATCAATAGTGGCAAAAATACAAATAAAGGTACAGAAGGGATTTGTTAGACCGGTTATGACTACTGGTTATAACTAAAGCAGAAACTTAATATCAACAAGATAATATCATAGAACACCCGAACATGAAGAAAACAACAAATCAACATATATTACTTATTTCTTAACAAGTAGATCATGACTGTAGACATATGAACAAATGTACAGTACAAAGCTGTCAGCTCTCTTCCCCAACATCCCCCCATCATATCTAAAACCTTTCACTTTTTCCTTTCCTCTATAGTTCAATAAAGTAAATCAAAGCAGGTAATTTATCAAGCAGCGGATATTAAGACCAACATTATCAGCATTACGTGTGCAATAAAGCTACCAAAGTTTATTACTCAAAATCCTTTGTTTACCAAGTTACTGAGTTGTCACACAGTTGTTCTTCTTACACCAGTCAGCTGACTGCAGTCATACACAGTTTAATTATTCATCAAACTGGAACTGCTTTATACTGAACAAAGTGAAAATGTGTATATATATATATATGTGTGTGTAGGGGTGTGTGTGTGTGTGTGTGTGTGTGTGTATATTTTAACATTTTAGATGTAAAAAAGTTTCAGGTAGTGTACTACTTGAAATGCGGTTTTAAATACTGAGTTTCATTTTAATTGTACACAAAATGCTTAGAAGAAGCATAACATGGTCTGAGCCAGCGCTCTGTTTTTCATCTAGGCTACTTTTAAATGTGTTTGCTCAGGATTTCCCTTCTCTGTGTGTCTCTCGCTCGCACACACACACCATGTGGCGCGTCCTGCTGTAGTCTTTACTGTAGCAGCTGTGACGGGCGGAGTCACTCGTGTGTAGTAAATCTGATTGGTCAAGCGGCCGTCAATCAGACAAATACACGACTGCTATTGGATGAAAGTCTGATTAGGGTTAGTATCTCATGAAGGCTGTGTAGTTTCCTGTGAAAGAAAAAAAAAATACCTTGTGTGTCTTATTAAACACACAGTTCATGTGATACTGAATGGAGCTTTAATGCACATGTATATTTTCCATATTTCTTCACGCACTGGACGCTTCTTTTCTGAACAATATTCAAACATCTGGATTTTATATAGTCTTACTGCTGTTGGTAAAGTTTTCATTTCGTCGCGATGTCCCGTGTCTCGGACCCGTTACCGAAAGCACGCCAGGAAAAAATGAAAGACATTAAGGTGAGTTATAAATGAATTATAACGCTCTGAATTATATTGTTCTTTCTTTTTTTAATTCAAAGACAGCATACGCATTGTTGTTAAAACACGTATATATAGCAACATGGTAACATATATTGCTCTCTCCAGTGGTGTGTGGAGAAGGTTTTTTTTCCGGCTGTCTGATGGAGGCTGCTGCTACTCTTCCCCCCCCCCTCCTCATTTGATCAAATACACAAAAGAAGTTACAATAAGGTTTACCTATATCATCTCCCTCTCTGTGTTTCGTTTATGCATGTGTATTTGTGAGATGTTTGTAAATAAACGTGAGTATGTATTCAAAGGTTTAGTCCATTGTGCGGCAGCATGATGAACACGTTGTCTAGGGCACTAAAGGGAACCAATGGGGGAGGGACATACAAAGACTGCAGCACGCTACAGAGCATTCATTACTGCGTGTACTAGAGCTTCGCTACACACGTCTTCTGCAGCATACGTTCATCCACAAAACACAAAAGTTACAACCTAACGTGTTTGACTGAAGCACGGTTGCGCTTTTTTATACCGTATCAGGCTCCTTTATCTCCTGTATAGTATAGTATCCCAGTGTCTTTGTTCATATATGTGCAGTGTAAGGTCTTCACGACATACGTTTGCTTGTGAACCAGTTTATATGGGCAAATATCTAGTTCTGTTTTTCTTTTTCAATTTTAATATTTTTAGACTAGTTACTGTTAAGTGACGCAATTACTTCCCGTTTTCTGTAGCGTGTAGAGAGATGATTCATTGTCATGTTACCTATCGCTTTAAGATTTATATTTTGGTGTGTTAAGCTGAAGGCAGATCACCTCTTAAACGGTTTTTGTGTGTATGCGCGTTTTTGCAAAGGCCTTCTTATCTTTGTGATGCTTTTTGGAGCTGCATCCGTGTTCCTGCTTGAGGTTGCGTTGCTTCCTTTGCCGGGAGACTATGTGTCAGAAAGTACTGAGATTGTAGCAGAGAAAATGAGGCACATGCACCGATGTTGCGGTTTAGCTGATATTTTATCTTTGGAGAGTTCTTTATTGGAGGATAAGCAGAAGTGCTGAAATCATCCGGGCTGTGTGTGTAGAATTCTTGGCAAGGACACTATGGGAGGTGCTTATGGTCAAGAAGTGAATGAGCATTTTCTCCTACACAATGTCAATCCAGTCGAAGGTCAGCTAACTGCATCAGTAAATGGTGGAGGGCGAAAAAAGGCAAAGAAGCAGTATGGTCCCATTTGTAAGCAGGAGCTGAACTTGGGGTGATGACTTTGGTTTAGCCACTGTACCTTGGGAGTGTTCTTCTGATTGCCTTTGCTAGGCTTGCCTCAACTCAACTCAAAACGTGCTTCTGCCTACGTTTGTGCACACTCCTCCAAAACTGTACTTTTGAACAATTTCCAGCATTAGAGGCAGCAAAATGGCCACATTTTTGATTCCCGTTCACACAAATTGACTACAAGGGCATATTATCCATTAAAAAAAAAAACACTTGTTATCACGCTATCCTGTCCTGCCCTTAATATGCTTTTACCACAACTATGATATTTGCATCACATAACCAGCTCCATATGGCTTTCCTGATATAGTGTAGGTCCGTGATAGCTGGACTGCTGATGCAGAGTTGCACTTGTGGCAGGAAGCTGTTGGGTACGTATTCTGTGACTATAAAAGCGCTCAAAGACAAACTAAAACGATGTGGTTGCTTTAGCAAAAGTGTTTATTTTTAGGTTTGTGTTTGTTAACCCTGTTTAGAATAGGAGATGCGTTATTTTTAAAAGCTTTTGACCAGACATTTTGTTTCCAAGCTGCCGCAATATAATGTAATAAAAATATTGCCAGAATCACGTTCATCAGTTAGGGTTAAAACTACACATTTCACTTTGAAAGCAAAAAGTGTGAGAAGCGACGTGATATAATAAATATTTAAATGGACCTGGATTAAAAAAATACTTCCAGCATGTCTGTATCTGTATGTTCAAGAGTTCACCCGTGATGTAAATGTTGATGTCATCAAATTTGCATTAGAAGTGACAATCTCAAAGATGATCATCCTTATGTAAATCCCATCCTAAAATTTCAAAGACCAGCTTTTCTTGCTGTCTTCTTAGTGGCTATAGGTGTTAACAGCAGATGTCAATTATACATATATTACGAATAAACATACAGTGATCTTAAAATGACAATATATTTCGCACAACAAAAAGTTGTTATTGTGACAGGCCTAGTTGTCAGAGCTGCTGTAAATCAGCTGATAATCCGATGATAGAGAAAAGAGGTTTATCCAGATGCATGGTGTAGTAAAGCACATTTGCAGCTTTTCTAGGTGTCTGTATTCGTGTAAATTTCAAGTCAAAATCAACCTAATTAGATGAATTCTTGAATCTGATTGGTTGGTCGTTCTAAAATTAATTGTCATTACACTACATTACAGTTCTCTTTCATATCACCTTGCCAAATTATTTCAATTATTTAAAAGGTCTTTAAAGCCTACAAAAGGACAAGAACCAAAACCCAAAAAGACACTGAGCAAGTAAAAAAAAAATGCAACAAACAATAGGATGAAAAATACATAAAAATCCATACATGATTACAATAAAATCATGTATGGAATCAGTTTTGCAAAAAGAGGTGGTGACATGTCTCGTCCACAAATGCTGTCTATGCCGTTTTTCCATGTTTGTTTCTGTTATTGCTATTGTCTGTGTTTCATTTCCTGAGGGCATAGGGCATATGTTCTCCACAGAGGAGTTAGAGACAGGGCCCAAGGCTCAGAACAAGAACAGGCCACACTTTATTCCTAGAGCATTTAACACATTTGTGCTCAGTGTATCATGAACTGAGCCGACACACTAACCCAGTTATTTTTTAACAGTCAATTAAAGTGATCTGAATTAGATTTAAAAATAACTAAATCCTGATACAATGTGACTCCGTCATTGAGCTGGAAAAAAGGCAAAGAAGCAAAACACATCAGTTTAACAACACTCATTATTAAAAAAAAGACTTACAAAGTATGAAAAAAATACTGTTAAAGGTGCCATAGAAAGGAAAACTGAATTGACCTTGGCATGGTTGAATAATAACAGTTCAGTACATGGACACAACATACTGTGAGTCTCAAACACCATCGTTTCCTA
>JAUCMU010000030.1:403123-421284 GCA_032275025.1 Enteromius treurensis
TTCTATTTGATAATGTTCAGTGCTTTGCTACAATCTGTATTGTTAAAAGCGCTATATAAATAAAAGTGATTGATTGAATGATTGATTGATCATCGTCCACCTTCAATTCATCTTCATCATCTTGGTAGATGGCAGCAGATTTTAATCAAGAATGTCTCTTAAAATGTTTACATTCATCCCTCCTTCAATTAGGAATTTGCCAGTGCTGCACCATGAGGTTTTGGGGTGATGTGCAGTGCCAGTGTATTATGGCATCCAAAGAGTGCAATTTTAGTCTCATCTGACCAGACTATTTACTCCCAGTATTTCTCAGCTAACTCCAGGTCTTTCTGAAGCCCTCCACAAGTGATCCTTGGCTCGTGAACAACTCTTATGACAATTCTTTGTCAGAAATCTAGTAAGGAGCACTTGGTCATGGCCGGTTTATGTTGAAATTATGTTCTATCCACTTCCACATTATGGCCCGAACAGGACTCATTGGACAATTCAGAAGTATAGAAATCCTTCTGTATCCAATGCCACCAGTCATACCACTTAATTTCTGATCTTATTTGCTTCCTTTATATGTATGGATCACTTGGGCTGTTACCGACATCTGGAGAAAATTTCAGCAGCATCTATATTTACGAGAAAAGTGGTAATGTCCAATACTTTTTTTAGCCACTGCATATCATTAATGCAAGCCGATGTGGAGATGATGGGAAGGGGAGAGTTGTGTTGAGAACTGATACACGGATAAATTACAGTTAAATGCTTTTGTGTTTGCTCTGGAAGCTTTCATATTTTGTTTCTGTTCTCAAAATTTCCCCAGTACTCTTAAAGAGACATAACGGACAGGATCAAATAGATCATTACTTGCCAGATGAACCAACTGTCTCTCAGTGAACAGCATCAATGAACTCGCATTACAATGACACCGAACAAGAAATGGAGATGTAAATCTGATCTGCACTCAGTTCATCTTCTTTTGGCCATTTGCATGCCACTTGAGTTTGTGAAACTTGAATTTGCACATACAGATACAATCACTCAAACTATTCATCTTGTCAGCATATGCATGGAGATTGAATTCCATCTCTCTCCGGCATTCCTTTATATTCACACTCTCTCAGACGGTCCTACAAAGATCCATAGAGACCTCCTCTGCAAATATTATTTATTAGACTTTTTTCATCATTGCAAAGCTGTGAGAAAGCACAGTCTACAGTAACTGCTGCCTCCGTAAGCGTATTAAAGTTCCATCTGCCTCGTGTCTGCCAACCACTGGCCCGACAGGGGGGCTAAGGGGGCATTTCATAAAGAAAATTCAATCCATCATGCTCCCACATGAAATTAATATATGTCACTGCCACTTCTGACAATTTAATATCAAGCTGAGAGAGACGCTCCCCACTGTACACTGCTCTGGTGCTGCGCCGGAAAGAGAAAGCCTGCCATCTCTTCAGCTCACTTCCAGTTTCAACTCACCAAATCTCATCCCATTTCACTTATAAATGATTTAACATTTAGTTCCAAATTCAATTTAATGGTTGGAGCGCATTAAATCATGGCTCTTTCAAAAGAACTGATTTTTTCCCCAAATCGTAAAGGGTGAGAACATCAACCCAGTTACAATAGCTGCCAGAGCAATAGTTCCTTCTCTGAAATCTGACTGAATGAGACATTTTAGAAACTGTTGAAATACACTTGTATATACACCAACCTATAATTTAATTTAATTTAATTTAATTTAATTTAATTTAATTTAATTTAATTTAATTTAATTTAATTTAATTTAATTTAATAAAACACCTCTAAAATTCTTTATTTTTCAAATTAAATAAAAAACAAAAAGGTAATGTAGTAAATATATTAAAAGCATTTAGTCATTGTATTATGTTGTATGTGTATAATAATTAATCTATGAATTTATCATTTCTGTTTTGTTTTTTTCTCCCTTAGATAGATTTTATTTATTTATTTATTTTTTTAAATAATTGTCACTAAGTGGATTACTTAAACAGTATATAGTTTTCTCAATTAAAATCTTACTATGTATGTATTGATTTATTCTAGTGCCATCAAACAATCAATCACATCCAAAATAAATATTTTTGTTCACGTAATGTGTGCGTACTGTGTATATTTATTATGCATGTATAAATATACACACACATTGTATATGTTGAAAATATTTTTGTATATACATTATATATTTGTATTCGTGTATTTTACATTATATACAGTATAACATATTTTTATACATAAATATATACATGCATGTGTTTGTATTTATTTATACATAATGCATATATACAGTATACACACATATATAAGCCTATATAAACGAAAACTTCTTTTTTGGATGTGGTTAATCGTGCTTAATCATTTGACAGCACTAATTTATTGGTTGTTAGTTTGCAAAGTGCAATCCTAAATAAAATATCACATTATATAAAGCGATGTTATCTAACGCAGTGGCGTTCAGAAATGTTAAGTGTTTTTGTGTCCATTTTTTGGGGCACTGTGTGTAGTACTGTATGTCCTTTAACTAAAATCCTAAAGATCCACTAAACCGGTGGACAGTGTGAGATTAGATTAGATCATATATACTGCACGACCAGGACATGCAATGAAAAGTATAACTCATGTGGGCTTTAGAGCAAGAAAGAATATGGACAGAATCTAAAAAGCAGACCAAAAAACACAAATAAATCAAACAGAAGACGGGTGCGTGAGACACAAAGAGCATTTGCAAGGTGGGAGGTTATGTGGTGGTAAGAGTGGGGTTGTTTGGAGATTTATGAGATTTAGAAATTGAGTTCAGGACGAGGCACAGGGCACAATATACCACAGCTATTGCAGAGCCTGTGACCTTCAGCGCTGGAATACAGGAATGATGATTTTCAATTAAACCGCTAAACCTTCCCGAGAAGGCCTTGCTCACGGCCTTTCATTGTGTTTCTCCTTGAGAAGACACTTCCTGAACATACTCAAAAAGACAAATGATGATCAGGTGCACAGATCAAAGACAGCGATACATACAGCATGTGGACATGTGTAAAATGAGCAACACAGCTACACAATGAGGTCACCACGTCCCGTAGCGCTGACACACTGTCCTCTGGGCATAACAACCCTAAACCTGGACACATTTCTCACATGTTGTTATTTTTAGTTACTCAACCAATCAACAGATTAGGAACAACACTGTCAACGAGTGTTGATTTCCTCTGTAGGATTGAGATCTGTAATAAGGTGAGGTCTGAGGTGTCGATTAGAAAAAAGGGTGGGAGCATTAGGATTTGTGGGTAGAGGCTGTGGGTTTCAGGCAAGGGCAAACAAATTATATGGACTGTTATATTGTATTACTTTTATGTGCTTTTTGAAGCTTGACAGTTACAATTACCATCCTCTCATCCCTCATCCTGGTGTTTCATGGATGAAAACATCCTGTGTGTTTGGAGTGGGTGAACTATTGCATTCATATTACTCCTGCAAAGCGCAAGTATTTTACATCTGGGACACTGTAAAAGAAAAGAGACTCTAAACACAAACACATACATATTAGAGTGCTGCATTTTTCTGTCCGAGCCCGGCCCGCGTCCGACAGAGCAGTAACCGAACCCAACCTGAGCCCGACAGGCATTAAGATATTTATGTCCGAGCCCAGCCCAATCTAATTTTTTCTCATACTAATGAAAAAATAAAGGAAAAAAAAGAAAGTTGAATTTATATAATTCTTGAAAATTTCTTAATTTCATTGGATTATATTCTATATATATATATATATATATATACACACATACAAATTGCACACCAGTTTGAGCCGAGAAATTAGGAGTAAGGCCAGTACATTAGGAGATGCAGAGGAGGCCGTAGGAGGGCAACAATTCAGCAGCAGGAGCGCTACCTCTGCCTTTCTGCAAGGAAGAATCGGAGGAGCACTGCCAGAGCCCTGCAAAATGACCTCCAGGAGGCCACAAATGTGCATGTGTCTGCCCAAACGCTCAGAAACAGACCCCATGAGGCCCCCCGTCCACAGGTGGGGGTTGTCCTTAGAGCCTAACATCGTGCAGTACGTTTGGCACTTACCAGAGAACACCGAGATTGGCAAATTCACCACTGGCGCCCTGTGCTCTTCACAGATGAAAGCAAGTTCACACTGAGCACATGTGAGAGACGTCTGGAGTCTGGAGACGCCGTGGAGAACGTTCTGCTGCCTCCAGCATCACGGTTTGGCAGTGGGTCAGTAATGGTGTGGGATGGCATAATCTTTGGAGGGCCGCACAGCCCTCCATGTGCTCTCCAGTGGTAGCCTGTATTCCATTAGGTACCGAGATGAGATCCTTATCCCCCTTGTGAGACCGTATGCCGGTGCGGTTAGCCTTTGGTTTCTCCTAATGCTAGACAATGCTAGATCTCATGTGGCTGGAGTGTGTCAGCAGTTCCTGCAAGACGAAGGCACTGATCCTATGGACTGCCCGCCCGTTCCCCAGACCTGAATCCAACTGAGCACATCTGGGACATCATGTCTCGCTCCATCCACCAACGCTACGCTGCACCACAGACTGTCCAGGAGTTAGCGGATGCTTTAGTCCAGGTCCGGTAGGAGATCCCTCAGGAGATCATCCTCCACCTCATCAGGAGCATGCCCAGGCGTTGTAGGGAGGTCATACAGGCAAGTTGGATCAGCCTGGAGTGTGTTTTTCCACTTTAATGTGGAGTGTGACTCCAAATCCAGACCTCAGTGGGTTAATAAATTTAATTTCCATTGATAATTTTTGTTGTCAGCACATTATGTAAAGAACAAAGTATTTAATAAGAATATTTAATTCATTCCGATCTAAGATGTGTTATTTTAGTGTTGCCTTTATTTTTGTTAAGCCGTGTCTATATATGTATATAAAATCAAGGCAAAGAATTTGTTACAAAATGAAAATGAAACACTTTTTGAAATGCCAAAAGGATGAGTAAATTATGACAAGAACAATTTATTAAAATACAGAAGAGTTTGCAGGTTCTCCAGTGAGCAGCATATACAAACCGACGACAAAAAAGCACCTTTTATTTTTCCGGTTAAATGTTCTATTGTGTGTTTGATTCCTTCTCCTGTGACTTGATCAAAGACAGTAGATCTTCCAGCTGTTTCTCCAGAACATCATCGGCTCCATCGTTCCTAATGATGTAGTCAAACTTCACACCTTCATCCAAACCGCACTCAGACTCTGCGTCATCTATACCTGGACAGGTACAAAAGGACACGATCGCATCATTACCACAACACCGTGTTTCTTAAGCATTTTTACCTGTGGTGAATCTCCAGCCCCTCTGTGATCTCGTCTGCTCAGAAGCCTCCACACGAACACAGACGCATCTATCAGGAAACTCTTCATGAAACCACTGCACGTCTGACATCCTCCTGCAATCGCTGATTATCTGAACGAGGGATAGTATGCGATACACGTCAACCAGAATTTTCTATGGGCTGTAGTGAAGACGTTTGAATTTCTCTTCGTATATTATGATAGTTTTTCTCAAATAAAATAGTGAGAGAGCAGCTCCTGAGGTGAAGTTCATGTCTTCATGTAGTCAAGCTTGCTTTAATGTGTGTAGTACTGCTCATTTACATTCTTAGATAGCCTAGTGTTGTTGCTGAGTGTGAGAGAGCTCGTACCCAGAAGGGCTGTGTGGCATGTTTGATGGCCAGTCTACAGAAGAAGCCGGAGTCCTGCTGTCTCTTCATCTCACCCCAGCGGATCATCTCAGCACGATAACTCTCCTTATACTGACCAGAACCCAGCAGCTCCTCATAGTCAAGATTATGATCCTGATATTCACAAATACATGCGTTTCTATTAAAGCAACACTATGCGCTCTAGCGGTTAATAATCAGAACTGCACGCATCCCGCGGAAGAACATTCTAACCGGAGCTACTTCTCTACGTTTACGTCTAGAGGGGTTCACGCAGGTTTGTGTTCCTCCGCAGCGGCGAAGACCCGACCAACATACAATGAATAGTCTGAATAGAAGCACTTATAAATCGTAACGTACTGATTTGGGATAAGACAAAAAGGCGGTTAGGAAGATGAATTCAATATGTACTGGCTCATTATACACATTTTGAACACAGAAAAGGTTACATAGCGTTGCTTTAAAGTTTTCACAGAGAAGAACAATTTCAAAACGCAAACATAATAATATTTCAGCTACTGTTACTACAAAGAAATATCTAATAATATTAATCTTGGCTGTTATTTATTATTATTTTTTAATTCTGAGACCAAGATTTTTCTGCAGTTTTTCCCTCATTTTCTTAAGTATATTTATTCTTCTATATAGTTTTTTATTTATGTATTTTAGTTTTAGTTATTTTGATGCATCGGGTTAAACTCAATGAGAATTGATGAAACTAGCTAAAATTAAAGTTTTTGGGTTTTTTTTTTCCCAAGTAATGAAAATGTTTAATTAATTAATGTTTCTTCTTTTTAGTTAGCTACAATAACTCAGCAGCGCAGTAACTTTTCCCAGAAACAAGTAAGCTGAGATACAACCATTTTGTACAGCTGGAATCTGAGGGTCCAAAATACTGAGAAAATCACCTTTAAAGCTGTTCAAATTAAGCTCTAATCCAAAATGATTTTAGATGTATTTATGGTAGGAAATGTACAAATATCTTCATGAAACATGATCTTTACTTAATATCCTAATAATTTTTGGAATAAAAGCAGAATCTATCATTTTTACCCATACAGTGTATTTCCAGATATTGCTACTTAGGACTGGTTTTGTGCCCCAGGGTCACATATTGTATATAGAGTGATAAGAAAAAGCATGTAAATCCACTGGAATCGGTTATTGTTGTAGGTTTTTTAGCATTAATTGGTCAAAAACAAAACATTTAATATTTGGCTACACTTTGATAAAAATCAGATAATACATTAGATTTATAATTCCTATGGAAGATGATGATGGACCGAGGCCAGTGGGCGAATTTGCCCAGGATGCTGGGGCTAAACCCCCATTCTTTTTTTTTTTTTTTTTTGAAGGACATCCTTGGATTTTGAATGACCACACTGAGTCAGGACCTTAACATCTCATCCAGAAGACAATGCTTTTTGTCAGTATAGTATCCCCGTCACTATCGTGAGGTGCTAGGACCTACACAGACTGCAGGGTGAGCACCTCCTGCTGGCCTCACTAACACCTCTTCCAGCAGCACCTGGTTTTTCTCTGAATTCTTCAATCTTACGATATATTACGACCATTTAATGCAGAAAACTTACCAATTCCAGTGTGTTCTCATACCTTTCATTGCCACTATATTTTATAGGATTAACTGTACTAATCAGTAATTGTTGACAAGATAACTGGATTACATGCCTTATGTAAACAAAAACAAACATTTGTGTTAACATAAAAACTAGTATAAATCAAATGTTCAAAATGTTTACTATGTAAATATATTTTTTTAAGAAATCTTAGTCTAGTGTCAGACTCTGTGGAATATGAGTATTAATATAATACCAGAGGTTACTTGACAGGAACCAACGTTACCCACATTTTTAAACAAATATGATAAAATGTATATATTTTTCTGGCCACAAGTGTCCAAACATGCAAATAATTTGTGGTCATGGTAAATTTGGTCATTTAGATGTACTGATTTGAAATTAAAAGGGCAAAAAGAAGATAAAAGACACAAAGTCTGTAGTGAGGAGTCTCTTCAGTCTCCCAATTTAACCCCTTAACTGAGACATTCTTCAGTAAGTATGTAAAGCACTTGCTAAGACATTATTAAAGATTATGAAGGGAAAGCGTGTGTTTATCATGTGGGCTATTAAAGCCTGATGTATCATAAAAATGATGATAAAACAACAACAACGAAGACAACCGAGTGTTTTAGAAGGTTCGGGAGCTGTTCCCTTTAAACAAATCTGGCTTTTATTTCAGATTTTACAGGGTTAAAACAGTGCAAGGCAGCAGAAGAGTACTGTACCTTAGCAAACTGATGTTTAAGAGGAGCAGACAGTCTGAGTATACAGCACATCTCTGCTGTCAGTCTGTAATTTCGAGTAAGAGCATATGTATTTATTCGTGCATTTCATCTATTCACACAACACCGTTCATCAAACTCGAGATCTCACCTTTTCTGTATCAGATCTGTCACATAGTCCTTCCCTGACTTACGCTTCCCACTAAACAAAAGAATGATCCTTGGCTGTGTAGATGTCATGATTATGAAGTGTTCAACACTCATACACAGACGGACACATGTTTAGTGCGACTACTATTCAAACAGGAACGACTTTAGGTCTACCGTAAAGAACCAAGAAGACGAAACCATTAAATAAATAAAACACGCTTCCATCCTGCCGTTTTACCTTTTCTTAAACAGATATGTTTTGTGTGTTTTTTAACTTTATGGAATTAATACAGTATGTGATTTTTTAAAATTGTATTGCTTAAAGAAAGCGTAAGTGTACGTGTGTGGAAACCCGGATGCTTGGTATTTTGTGTACTTACGGTAATCGGACGAGTGTCACGCCATCAACTTACTGGGTTTGTAATAAAGATTTTTGACATCTTATTAAAGTTGGAGCATTTTTAATATGGAAGACTATTTTAAAAATCACCAGTTATTATTAAGTAAGATAATAATCTCACGTATTTATAAAGCGCTTCTTTTCTGACGTCACTGAACCGGAAGTCAAACGACAGACGCTTTTTTTCTGAATTACATTATATTTTTAATCCATCTAACGTACTTTTATAAAGAAAACGAACTTGCAAATGATTTACTTGCAGTTGTGCTAACACGCGATCTTACTGGGTGAATGAAATGTGATTTTTCCTCATAATGTCTTTAGTTCAATCATTATTATTTATGCGTGTTATCGTCATTTTGACCTTTCCGCTCGCTTTTAAACAGGAACAGCTCTGCCGATGCATTTTTTTATATTTTGAATTATTTTTTAAAATACTATATGATTGAGTTAAAGCCATAATAACATTCGCGTCTTCGGCACAGGCGTTGTTTTTGTTTTCGTGACCCGGAAGTTTAGGATCTGTCAAGAGTGTTTTAGCAACAACATCTTTGTCTTTGTTTAAATGTGATATTGAGCGAAGATTTTGCTGTTTTGTGCGAGGTTGGTGTATTCAATGTGACGCGCAGTGATGAACGGCAGCTCGAACCCGCCTCTGGATAAAGAAGAGCATGTGTTAAAGCTCGGAGATAGTTTTGAAAAGAGACCAAAATCATCTTTCCACACCATCAGATGTGAGTCCATCAAGTAACGTTATGATATAACTGAATAAACCGAATCACCTGATCATTTGGACGAACAAACCTCTAATCTCAAGAATCTCACTAATATCTAGACTCTAGAAATGATAATAAAGTTACAGATCCTGCAAACCAAGCCGTGGATTTAATGTCATAAATGTGTTAGTTATGTAAAATCACTGACAATATGAACATTAGGACTCATGTTTCATGCTGTAACCACGAAAGAAAAGAATAAATAACTCAAACAAAACTGTTGAAAACACTGTACAGTAGAAAAGAATAGAATGTGTTGTTGAGCCAGCAGTGAGTATATGCATGCTATTTTTACTATTAGAATTAAAAGTAAATTGCCATAGTGTGTGTTCGCTTTCTTCCACAGATGATTTTAAACCAGCGTCCATAGATACATCCTGCGAAGGAGATTTACAAGTAGGAAAAGGAGATGAGGTCACCATCACATTACCACACATCCCAGTAAGATCCCTTCCCCTCAAGATTTGTGACTGGTTCATGTATTCAACCCTGTCTACGGACCACTTACTATACTTTCTCTCAAGGGCTCCACTCCACCCATGACGGTGTTCAAGGGCAACAAAAGGCCATATCAGAAAGACTGCGTTCTCATCATCAACCATGACACTGGAGAGTTTATGTTGGAAAAGCTCAGCAGCAGCATACAGGTCAAGAAAACCAGGTGAGCAGCCAAAGGTCAAGTCTTTTTGATCAAAAGCATAAGGACATTGATCAATACCATTCTGGTAGTTCAGATAAACTAGTAAACTCTTTATCCCCTCTGCAGATCTGTTTTATGAATGATATGCTGCTTATAACTGAGTCCTGAAAACCATTGAAGGATTAGCTCACCTTCAAATGAAAAAATAAATTAAGTTTTCTTTTTTCCAGGATTGAGTGTACTTCAGTGGTTGAAACTGTCTGATTGTCTGTGTGTTGATGAAGATGTTGGTTTGTGTTGGTCAGAGCTGAGGGAAGCAGTAAGATCCAGGCTCGTATAGAGCAGCAGTCGGTGAGAGCTAACCAGCTGACGGCCCAGTTCCGCACTCCCATCAAGCCTGGAGCGGGAGCTAAGACCTCACCCACCAAAGACAACCCTTCACCTGAGCCTCAGCTGGACGACATCAAACGAGGTCAGTTATATATTCAGTTATCAGTATTACATGTGTTTTAAGGGCTCAATGTTTCTGTGTTCTAGCAGGAACACAGCTTAGTAGATAGCATTAAATTGAGCTAAATCTGTCTGGTTTGCTTTCGTCTTAGAGCTGCGGGCCGAGGTGGATGTGATCGAGCAGATGAGCAGCAGTGGCAGCAGCAGTTCGTCAGACTCTGGCAGTGGTTCTGGCAGTGGCGACGACAGCTCCTGCAGTGATGGAGAACAGGAAGCTCATCTCTCCCCCGGCAGGAACAACATGGCCAACGGAATGAACAAGTCGCAAGGCAGCAATCAGCTGATGAACACCCTCCGTAAGAGCATTCTCCATCTACAACCGTAGACAAGTATTACTCGCGATCCAAAACAAAACTTAAAGCACGATACAAAAACACACAGCGGAGCCACGTGAGACAACAAAATCAGTGACCGATTTGGTGATAAACTTTTTTTACATTTTAAAGCACGTCTGCTAAACAACAAAAGTAAAGCAATACTAAAAATGCAAAAAGGTTGGAGTTTGTTTTACACATACGGATAGCAACATTCACACAGATCTACAAAAACCACTGTATTATGCATTCCTGGGGCCTGTACCATGATGGTGGCTAAACAAACTCAGAGTTACAGGATTAGTTTTGGGTTGACAAATCTAAACCAATGCAATCAGGCATTATTGGTACCATGATGAAGCTCATAAACTTTCTTTGTTAACCCAGGTTTGATCCTGAGTTAATGTAGCACGAGCACATGAAAGTGTGACATCAGCAATAAGCAGCCAATCACATGCTTTTAAACTTTCATTCACTTCTTGTGAGAGAGTCAGATTCACTACCCAAAAAAAGATTGAGCAATATGATGAATTTAATCACATTTACACAGCAAGATGAAACGATCTTTTAATAACAGAGGAAAACTTAAGAAGGAAAAAAACAAAACAAAAAAAAACTTGCAAGTAAGCTGTATTATCAATGTTTATATTAATTTAAAAGCCTATTACTTATTACCTATAACTAAATTGGCTTGTGTAATAGATTAAGGAGATAATAATTATATAAATAATTAGTTTTTAAATTTAGTAATTCTAAAAATAATAATCTAAAAAAATCGGATGATTTTATCTTTAAACAATGTTTTAATATGCAGCGTCCTTTAATTTGGAGAAAGAGAAGCTGGGGGAGAAGCTGAAGAGAAGCTGGGTGATTGGTCAAACTTCGTTTTGAGATCTCTAACCCAGAACATATCCTGCCCCTGTGCAGGTTAGCCGTGCAGCGCAAGTTACCATGGCAATGAACACCAATTGAAGCCGAGTTTCTTTCATGGTACTTAAAACCCAGGATTGGTGCAAACTAATCCTAAACTTACCTGGCTAGCCAGCTAATTCGGCTTCATGGTACAGGCCCCAGGACAATGTTAATAAACATCTCAATTTTCAGTCTTTCAGGGTTTGATATCTTAACCAAGAGTTACCGGAATGAAGATTCGATGAAACCAGCTTCTCTACATCTCTGTTTGTTTATTAAGTATAGGTCAGTTTTTGAAAAGCTCCTTTAACGAACAATCAGAAGATGTTCATGCGGTTGCTAACTGGTGTCAAAAACATCAAGCCTCCTCACCCACACCGGCTTACTGTACACCGTGATGATCATTATCTCCAAGCATTTGACAGCCACCTCCACTGAGTAAATGTAGGATTGCAGTGGTGACAGCTATTTTTACGTTGTTTGCTGCCTCACTGTTGTGTTTCTGATGTATAGAGCTTTCCCATGCAGGCTGCGAGAAACACTCAGGAGTAAATGGATTGCAGGTTTCCTGATTGGAAACAGCTGCCTCCAGTCTCCCAATACCTGCCCTGATAAAAGAATTACGAGGAGAAACTTAGAACCTTAAGAAGCCTTGCTGATCATACAAAACAAACTCAATAAATCTCAGAGGCTCGATATCTTTCTAAACTTTCCAGAACTTCCTTTAAGGACAGTAAGAGAAAGCCATGAAAGCCTTCCTGGTGTTGCATGGCATTTCATAATGATGTTTTCAGCAAGAGAGCAACTCTGAGATTGGGTTTCTCAGCATGTAAACACAAACATTTCATCGTCAACTGCTTTGGACTGGCGTTTAACACCCTGCACCACAGACAAATTTTTCACAATCTCTTTTAATGATTTAAAGGGTTAAGCAACTTCTTGAGGCTTCACTGAGCCTACATTATTTCTAACTAAATTAAGTGAATGGGCACACAATTTCCTAAAATGGATGATTCAACAGCATATTCTTCTCATTTATCAGGAGGCTCTAAACTCTGTTATGTATAGTACTAACTGACTTTTAAATTTAGGGTATGACCCTCAAACTTACTGCATAAAAAAAAAAAAAAAAAAAAAATCAGTAGGATCTGGAACATAAACGCATATAAGGCTGGCTTTACTATTAAAAACTATTAAATGCCTATATTTATAAGTCTAAGACTAGATTTAAAATCGATAGTGTTATGGCAGTTCTGATATTCACTGGAAGACCATTCCACAACTTAAGAATGATGAAAGAGTCTGCCTATTATTAGATTATTTTATAGAACATTTTTAGATGCTATTTTGTTGTTGTTGTTTTTCTTCTTTTGTATTCCTTTAAATCAACTCTCATTATTCTAATTCTATACATATATGTAGTTTCTGTGTTGTCACTTTGGGTAACTAAAGCATGTACTGACACAACCTTTGCAAATGCAACTTACTCATGAAGCACACTTATTCTTATCCTTACAAAAAATGTGTTTAATTTTATCTGAGACTCGACAGTAAAGAGTTAATGTGTAAGAAACTCTTGAGTTCAGCTTAGCTTGTTAATAAGTAACTCTGCAAGTTTGGCTCCTTCATTGAAATTCCATCAAATTACTTTGTCTTGTAAAAAAAAAAACTGTCATTGTTTACCATTTTTACCCCGTTGTCTGTGGATGTGTATTTTGCCAAGTCTCCGTGGTCACCTGCCTGGATCTTTCTCATGTGTGTTTGTAGATTCATGCTTTGTGTTTTGATGTGTTTGTGCATGAAGTATCTTTGCTGTTTTGAAGGTTAATGAGTTATTTGACAGTCCATAATTAGCAGCATGCAGGTTTTTATGACATGAGGGCATTTTTGGGTGAACTCTGTCCCTAAAGAGTGATTGAAAAGGTTCATTTAAATGCTGTTTTGTTCAGTCATTATACCTGCACTCATGTCTTGGGTTTCTTAGCTCCTTAACACTCATTCCTGATGTCAATTATTGCGCTTTTAAAGTTATACATCATCAAATTTTAATTCTGAGAATTTTTGACTGTGATATTTATAACCCGTTGATCTTTCTTTGTACTGTTTATATTTCAGGACTACACGTTGACCATGTATTTCCAGCAAGCCTGGCGAGACAAGCGTCTGTCGTATTCTGAGATTCCTCTGAACCTGACGCTGGATAACCGAGTAGCTGATCAGCTATGGGTGCCGGACACATACTTCCTAAACGACAAGAAGTCTTTTGTACATGGTGTAACGGTGAAGAACAGAATGATCCGTCTCCATCCAGACGGCACTGTGCTTTATGGGCTCAGGTAACAACTCGAAAGCATCTTTCACCTAATAATAATAATAATATATAAATAAACAGTGGCATGCATTCAAAATGCTCAGAAATTTAAATTTTTTAGTACTGTCCTGACCAAGTTTTTCTACATTTAGTTCACAAGACAAAAAAAAATATATATAAATAAATAATAATTTTAAAAAAACACCCTTCAAAAGTTAGTTGCCTAGTATGGTTACCTAGTTGGTGGTTACCCTTTCAGTCGAATAACTTTACATATGGGATCTCACATGAGAGACCGATCGTCTTCGAGTAATTTGGAAAAGGCCAATGAAAATTGGACCGGTAGACTGTTAGCCATTTTCAGGGCTGAAAGAGCGCCAGTATTTTGCTCGCCAGTGTGAGACCTCGCCCACTGAGTGCATGCTGTGCCTCGAAAGGTCACCCCTGTGCAACCGGGCGTCAAAAAAGAGCAATTTCCTCACGGTCTCATAACCATTCTCCGGAATGTCTATGCGGCTGTGCGATTCTGAGTGTGGAAGTTTCCTCACTTCCTCAGATGGGCACGATCGCTGTCTCTCATGCTTGGGCCGGGAGCATGCTGAGGCAGCCCTTGTGGATGATTTATGCGTTCACTGCTGGCGCATGACCATCGCCACACTGAGGTCCCGCCTCTCGTTTGCGAGACAAATCCCAGTGCGCCTACCTCTCGGTAAGTTGAGCCGTAAAGGCTTAACCTCTGCCACTGTGAATCTGAGCCTGGGCGATCTCAGGGTGACTGTGCAGGATGCTTCGCGGAGCACCGCTTCGCAGGCACCTGCCAGCGCCAGTGGTACCGTTATGGTGTTTTCTGAGGATTGCACCCCCCCCGAATGCCACCGGGCGCAGCATATCCTTTGGTGCACCCGAGGATGTAGAGATGTCTTCTGCTACATCAGAAGGAGAGCCGAGCAGCGGAGCGCTCGCCGGTGTGGGACAGAGGCCGTCCGCAGTCCCTGCTCCATCCCAGGCGGACGCTGAGCTCTCGGCTATGCTGCTCCGAGCCGCCCAGGTGATAGGTCTGGAGGTGCCACGTGCGCCTTCGGCCGACCCATCTCGGCTGGATGACTGGTTCTTGGGTTCTCGGACTGCAGCATCGCCGCGGTCCCCCTCAGTTCCTTTCTTCCCGAAGGTGCATGAGGAGCTGACCAGGTCGTGGCGAGCCCCGTACTTGTCACGCCTGGCCACCAGCTCCTCTCCCCTCTCCACCCTCGACGGAGGTGCAGCCAGGGGGTATGTGACGGTCCCCCAGGTCGAGCCCGCTGTTGCGGTGAAACTCTGCCCGCGTAGCCGCCGCCTGGCGTGGGCCGCTGCGGCTCCCGTCAAAGGCATGTAAGACCTTGTCCGCTTTCACGGCCAGGGCATGCTATGCCACTGGACAGGCTGCCACCTCCTTGCACGCGATGGCCACACTGCAAGTGCTCCAGGCCAAAGCGCTCAAACAACTGCACAAGGGTGGACCTGAACTAGGGGTCATGTAGGAACTCCGTGCCGCTTCCGACTTCGCTCTCCGGACGACGAAGGTTGCCGCACATGCCCTAGGTCAGGTGATGTCAATGGTTGTGGCTCAGGAACGCCACCTCTGGCTCAACCTGGCAGAGATGGCTGACGTTGACAAAGTTTGCTTTCTTGACACGCCCATCTCGCAGGTTGGCCTCTTCGGCAACACTGTTAAGGACTTTGCCCGGAAGTTCTTGGCAGTCCAACTGCAGGCTGAGGCCATCAGCCCTGTGCTGCCGCGTAGGGAGATGGCCAAACGTCCCAGCGCCTCGCCCCAGCCTGCCCGTCGCTGAGAACATCCCGCTGCGACACCGAAACCAGTGCCACCGAAACCAGCACCACCTGCTCCGTCACTGGCCGAGGCGCACAGTGCCAGGCTGGATGCACGATGTAGAGCCAGCCGCAGACCCGGGACATCGCCCGCTCCTCAGGGCTCGGCCAAGAACGCCCGCAAGCGTAAGAAGCGCCCCTGAGACGGGTAGCCCAGAGGTTGTGGAATCAGCTCTTCAGGGGATGACGGCATCTGTCCCCCTTCCCCCGGCGGACCGCTGGGGGCAGCAGAAACATCAATGCTTCCAACTGGTACCCAAATTGCCAAAGAAAGAGCAAATTTTCACCCCTCTGTGCCCAGGGGAACCCATCTTACCACTCTGTTTTCTCCTCAGATGCGGATCCGGAGCCCTTGATCGCCAGGGCGTCCCCTCCCGGTTCTCCCGCCAGGCTGCCCCACTGCGGACATGGCTGTCACTGCGCCCTTGATACCCCTGGTACAGTGGTTGATACACCTCGGCTTTGCGATTCAGTTTGCCAGGCCTCCGCCCAGGTACAGAGGCATTCTGCTGTCTCGTGTTCACTCCGAGACAGATACAGCTGACCTCCGTGTGGACATTGCTATCCTACTGGCGAAGGAAGCAATTGAGCCTGTTTCTCCAGCCGAGTTGAAGTCGGGGCTTTACAGCCCTCACTTCATCGTGCCCGAACAGAGCGGTGGGTAAAGACCCTTCCTGGACTTGTGAGCCCTGAACCAGCCCCTTCTCAGGCTGGTGTTCAGAGTGCTCACGACGTCTTTCAGACTCCAAGTCGGGTTCGCAGCCATCGACCTGAAGTAGCGTATTGTCACGTTTCGTTTCTACCTCGCCTCAGGCTCCTTCGGCGTTCTGTGCTCGAGGCTCGATCGTATCAGTACGGCGCCACAGACATATGGGTCTTCAGGTCAATCGAGGGAAGAGCAAACTCTGTCCGCAGAGGATCTCTTTTCTCGACATGGAGCTGAACTTGATCGTGACTGCCTGCCTCATGGGGAAGAGCCCGCAGGCCATGCTGACATGTCTGAGCTCGTTCAGACACAAAGTGGCGGTTCCTCTCAGTTCTTTTTAGAGGCTCCTGGGACATATGGCAGCCTCAGCCGCAGTGACGCCACTGGGGCTCCTCCATATGACACCGCTTCAGCACTAGTTTCACGATCGTTTCCCGAGATGGGCATTGCACCGTGGCACACTCCGGATCGGAAATCGGAAAAAATGTAATTGATGTATTTCGTGTTTCACGCTCACCATATGCAAAAATTAAATGCACAAAAACACACAATTTACACAAGTTTTTGCTCAAACTTCAAAGGTCTGTTAAATGAATAAAACTAGAGGCATTTGTTAGCTTTAAGATTAGTTTTTCAATTCAATTATGAAATCCAAATACACTTTTTTGTTGGAAATATTTCCTAATTTTGTCTTGTATCTTCAAAGCTTAACCTATTCAATCTAGCATCTGCACGCAAGCCTTCCTTTGCATGGCAATATATAACATTTCTTATACAAAATGTGAGAAGAGTCAGACATCCTTTTTGCTGACAGGCTCTGCTATTTTTTCATATAACGTGACACATATTGAAAACTTTGCTCAGGTTTATTGTGTAAACTATAATAAGGCAGTCGCATAAAAAAGTATGTTGCCAATAAGCGCGCGGCAAACGCTGCCAGTGTGAACTCACAAACGACGTGCACCGCTCCTGCTCTGCTTACGTGCCGCTCACGCGCTGCTGACGCCCTGCTGAAGCGTGCAGTGTGAAACCGGCATAAGTCCTTACACAATCTAACATCTGTTTAAATTGAACTGGAAATTAGGGGCTGGGTGTCCGGCCAGAGGAGAACTGGACCCAACTAAGCCTGGTTCTCCCAAGGTTTTTTTTCCCCATTCTCACATGGATGGGTTTTGGTTCCTTGCCGCTGTCGCCTCTGGCTTGCTTAGTTGGGACACCTGATTTCTAGTGATTATCGTTGTCTTGACTACAGAGACTGTCTCTGCATTTGATAAATAAAGTTTTATCTCGTCAGTATTCATTAACATATAAATGGATGCATTTCTAACTTGCATTAAGATGAAGTAACGAGACGAGCGTCACCCAAAGTAACGAAGTAAAAGTACTGTTTTTTTCCACAAAAAATTAAGTAAATGTAACGAAATGAATGTAACCCATTACTACCCACTTCTGCTTATTAAGCCCTGAATGGCTTAGCTCCTCAGTGCTTGAGCGAGCTCTTATCACATTATAGTCTTCCACGCCTGCTGCGTTCTCAAAACTCTGGCCATTTGATAATACCTAGAATAACAAAATCTACTGCAGGTGGCAGATCTTTTTC
>JAUCMU010000030.1:453970-468086 GCA_032275025.1 Enteromius treurensis
CTTTGGTACCGAAATTGGTACAGAGAACCGTGGATTTTCACTGGTATTGGTACCGAATACTGAAATTTTGGTACCGTAACAACACTACTTGAGAGTATTATTTACTTAGCAGCCAATAGGGCAGTCACAAGCCTCACGATTTTCATCCGAAGTATCTTAAATTGGGTTCCGAAGAGACATAAAACTAACCTATACGCCTTTGGGGGTAATTTTAGGGGTTACTTGAGGATATATCCAATTTCTAGAGTTTCAAAATAATGGCCGCTATCCACCAGCATTACCAAGCTTGGTAAAAAAAATTTTAATCTCAGACTGTGTTTGTCTGAAAGAAGAAAGTCATCTACACTAAGGATGGCTGTATTTTAACTAACATTGACAAATATGAATAAATACTGTAAAAAATGTGTTGATCACTGTTTGTTCATGTACGTTAATACATTAAGTCATGTTAACAAATAGCAACTTTTTATAAAGTGTTGTAATGGTTTGTTGCAACTTGCCACGTTGATAAGATGCAATATTTATCTTGCAGAACACACGTTTTGGCATGTCTCAATACCAAATGACACGTAACGTTTCTTGTTGTTTGTTTGACAGGCAGCGGCTGCGAGCTAGTGCTGAGATTCTCAGCATTTCTGAACGGCCACTATCCTCCAGCGGATTTGTGCGGAGATATCGCCGTGTCCTACAGCTCAGCTACAGGTATGAGCTCCTCGTGAACACTCCCACGCTCTGTTTGTCTGACTCCATCTCTAAGCTCTGGAACACATTACCCTCTTTCCTCACTTCTTTAAGCCCTTTTACTCATTTCAAGATGTCTGGATGTTTGCCAAAGCAGAAAAAGCAGCAGAAAGGCTGCGTTTGTCCTGGCGTTTCTCTTGGATGGTGTCTGTGTTGGCAGAGACTGCTGGAAAACTTCCTGAAAATATCCGGGAGTTTCCCTTTTCTCTGGCTCTCTTTTGCTTTCTGTCCTTCTGAAAATAGTGAGTCTGTTTTACACATTAGATCGCAGGTACATAAGACTGCACACACAGATGCACACACACATGCTTGTCTAGCTTTCTGAGCGAGGACGTATCATTGGCTTCTATTGTTTTTAGATGAAGTTAAATTAGAGTGACTATAGACTAACCCAAACCCTAACGCTAGAAGAAAACATCCGAAAGTTTCCAAAGGGAGGTTTTGTCATATTTAGCCAACTTATTAGGTGACAAACAGTCATATTTTACAGTCAATATACTGTAAAATATACAGTATTGTCAATAAAATATTAATCATAAAGCTAATTATAACAACTTTTTTCGAATTACACTACACACACACACACACACTTAAACCTGGGGAAACCCCATTTGCTCTGTTGGCTGTAATAGTCCTCAGTTTCTTTTACTCTTTCTGTTCACCTCTTTCTCTCACACAAAGAGCAGTCTCTATTCTGCAATTTTTTATACAAATGATTCATGAAAATATTGTTAAAAATACATTTTTTAAGATCAATTTCTGAGAAGTTTGTAAGAACGTTTTAAGCTTGCAATTCCCGATAAAAAAACTTCTTATAGGAATATCTTTCCTAATTTTAAGTATAGGGACCCATTCACACTATTAACTAATTGCTTATTAGCATACCTAATAATAACAGATTGGCTGTACTTGTAAAGCATATATTCTGCATGACCATATTCTACATCACAAAACCTACGCAATACCTGCACTTAACAACTCTCTTGTTAACTATTAGAAAAACAGCAAATCAAGAGTTATTAGGGCTGAAGATGTAGTTAATAGTAAGAATTAGACCTTAAAATAAAGTGTGACCTTTTTTTCTTGGCAGGCTTGATCAGTTCAATGAAAAACACCTTTTAGCCTTTATATTTGCCCGATGCACTTACTTCACTAGAAGTGATATTCGTATGAATTATGTGTTTGTGTTATCTTGTAAGGTTTAATGTTGGATGAAACTCCAGTGTTTCCCACAAGACTTTGTGAGATTTGTGGCGGCAGGTGATGTCACGGTAGTTTGTAATATTTATGACGTCATGAAGTGTACATAAAACAAGTGTAAATAGTTAACATGACCTATTAATACCACATGTTAACCAGGAATCACTCTCACTATACTCCTCAAATCCTGATTTATTATTGCAACAATAAAAAAAATCTACGGACATTTAACTTACTTAAAAGCGACTATATGCGGTGGTTTTGGCTATATTATGGTTTTATCTCATTCAGCACAATGCCTGCGGCTGAGTAACAAAATAACATAATAACAGACAAATTATGTTCATATTTAAAAGTCCAAACAGTTAGTAAGTGACCGTGCTTGGAAATACCGTTTTAAACTCATTTACTACTGATGAGTCTGTTGTGGTATGGCCAGCTGAAAGCGCTGTTTCTCTACCACTCACTGCACAGAACACACAGCGAGTCTCTTAAAGTTGCTAGGTTTGCCAATATGTACCCGTTATTGAAAAAAAGCCGCCAAAAAGGTCTGAAAGTTGTTAATATTGTGCTTTTGTGTGTAATATGCGGGAACTGATAGCAGTGGGCATTGGGTATTTGTGGTGGTCAATGATGATATTGTGGCAGTCCACCACAAATAAATGAACATATGGGAAACACTGTATTCTAAGGGTGTACTTACACTAGGCATGGTTGTCGTGAACCGCGCCCGAGTACGATTGTCCCCCTTCTGGCCTGCACTCACGTACGGTTTCAGCATTCGTGCTGGAGCATGTTTACATTTTAGGATAAAACGGGAAGAGCAGTGCTGCATCCGAAATGACATACTGCTTAAGTAGGGACTACATTCTACGTACAAAGGTACGTTCTATATAGTATGAATGGAATTCGGACGTACTACATCCGCCATATTGATGTTGTCATGCGCCGTCACAACAGCGTGGAAATTTAAACTTTTAATAAGTCAACGGTTTATTTAGATTGTGTTAAACATTGTGATCACAATAAACAACATTTTCTTCCTAAGGTACTTGAATGAGCCGCGTCTCAACTTTCTGCCATTTTTCGAATATGACGCCTCCTCTCCCAGAGCCTCATGGGATAGGAAAGTGTCCATGGTATGCCTACTATAGAATTCAGGCGGAAGCAGTAGGTCATCCGGGTATTTCTCGTCTACTGAATTTAGAATGCTATGAATTCGGACATACTACTCGCCTCGCATACTGTTATTCGCGTACTATATAGAAGGGAAGAATGCGATTTCGGACGCAGCACGTTGAGTCGTTTGGTCCGCAGCTCTCTCACAGCCTATTGTTAAACAGGTCTATTGGTTTTAGAGCATCGCAAAAACGTGATGTCATGCGTCCTGTTCCATGCTCCTGCCAGGTAAGCGCTCACACTACATGTGAACCGCGCTCGAGTCCAACTGAACCGTGCTCTGGCACACCTCTTCCAAGCGGACCAGGGACCTGCCCGAGAATGGTTCGGAGCACTCACACTAGTCAACCAAACGCACTCGGGCACGGGTCAGACTGCCTAGTGTGAGTACACCCTAAGAGCTTATTTATAATGATTTGTAAGAAAATTCTCTAAAGAAATTGAAATGAAAAATTCTCGGGAATTCCGTTTTAGAATATTCTTGATTTCATGAATACAAAATGTACTTAAAGGTAGGTTAAGTGATTCCTGGAAGGCTATATTTTCATTTTAAATTACCAAAACAAACCCCAAAAGGGTCTCACCCCTATTTTGATTGCTCCGCCCCACACATACCTACGCAACCCAGGCAATAATTATTTCTCCGAAACAAAGCAAAACCGATTCTACACCGGATGCGAGCGGCATGACAATAGAACTCATTATAATCAGTAATGCTTTCTACGCTGGATATGACAAATCTCAGACAGAAAACTGCTGCTGCATTCTATTTATGAGGCATTGATGCAAATGCCAAATGATTTTCACCTGTCACTTTATCATGTCCAGCGGAGACAGATTTTAGCTGTTGCATCTCAGCTAATGTCCGTCCTGAGCACTGAGCGCTCTCTCCACCGCATCATGAGTAGACACGCCCCTAAACGCTGATTGGCTGCATGTAAGCACTTTAAAAAAACACAACCCCACCTTCAACATTTGTCTTTTTTTTTGCCAGATTTTGTGAATCTGGTTTTATAATCTTTGTGATATTAGTACATTTTGTGCTTGTAAACGTCTGTATTGAGCGCTGCATTGTAGATGCTTGTGCGGAACGGGAAGAATTCCTATGTGTGTCTGTCTGTGTGTGTCGCCCATGCAAGCCTGTAATTACTGTCCTAATCACTTGCTCTTTCCACACCTCAAAGCACACTCACTCACTCACACACACACACACACACACACACACACACACACAAAGGTTAATTGTAGCACTTTGAAGGTCTTAATCCAGCTTTAATTTTGCTTTCATGTTCAGACCCTCACTGACAATGAACAGGTCTTCACAAAATAGTCTAAATGCACTCAAATCTGGAACAAGAGTATAGTGAGGATGTTTTCAGAGTAGTATGTTGCAGAAGTAACGTCATCCACAGCATCTTGTTGCATTAATTGTTTGATAGGATTTATTGTTGAGTTGCACTATACTAAAGTATACGGTTGTGTGGAGTCGACCTGCTCGGAACATTGGTGCAGAATCAATTCATTGTTTTTAATATGTTGGTTTTGTTAAGTATCAATGAGAGCGCAGTAAAGTTTAAATCCATTCTGAAGATTTCTACAGTAGGAGTGCCCAGGCTCTCTATGCGGCTGAGACGGAGCAGTATTTGTGTAGTAGCAGCAGGAATAGCTCTTGAGAACATGTGGAATGCAGAGCTTGTTTTTGGGAGTGTGGTTTAGATGAATGATGTAGCCACCGCTTAAAGTACCTTTTCTGGGCAGTAATGGCTGCTCCTCTCTTTAAGTAAACAGAGCAGTCGCTACTGACATGGAAGATGAGGTTAGCTGGTTAGGGTGCGTTTTTGTCAGAGGGTTGGTGGTGTTTACACAGAGATAACTTGAGCTTTACGCAAATGGAGCGGGAACTCTGAGGGGAGACTAATGCTACATTTAGACCTGGAAGCAGAGGTGTATCTCAAACACTTCCAGCTTATAGGTCATATTTCATAAAGTGTGCTGCCGGTCAGAAGCATTCAGATCAAAAGCCACCATTGATTTCAGTAAAAGCTTTTTGGTGGAATCTCACAAAAACAGACCCAGGTCAGATTTAACTCTAAAACAAGAGGGGGGAAAAAAGGTATTTTTGAAATGTGATATATAAAAATACAATAAAACATTGTGAAATAACAAAAAGAAATGTTTTCTCTTTAAATACATTTCTGCTGAATAGAAATTCCTCAAAAGAACCTAGAACATGATTTATTTGTAATAGACATCTGTAGTAAATTTATTCTTTACTGTCACATATATATATATATAGGGGGAAAAAATCCCTGTTATAATTAACATTAACAGTGTTTATTTTTTGTGGATGTTGATGTTTTCTTCTGTTCTTTTGATTTTGAATGTTTATAATACGTGGCTGCACCTCATGTAGTATGATTCATGTGTCAGAATGAAAGTGTAACTCAGATATTGTACTCTTCTTCTCTCTTGCTGCCACCCATGTCAGAGCTCAACCCTGCAGGTGAGTGACAGAAAGATCATAAGAACAGGATATATTTTCCTATCATCAGATGTGGCTGCATATGTTCAGCTTTGGCCAACACTTTAATATGCAAACATGTTCATAAATGTACACACATTTGCTGCAGTAGTAGATATGTCCAGTAGGGGGAAGGGGGTGACAGGATCGTACAGGTGATTTAATTCCTCATCTGCAGTCATGTCCTTCTTTGGTCTAAAGCAGCAGTTTCAGAACTTTTTTTTTTCAGTCAATATTAGACATAAACTTTGGTTCTTCTGAGACTATAAGTTAGTATTACAATAGTTTAACAACATATTCACATGCTTTCTGATGTCAGTCAGTGGTCAAAAACATGCAAGTAAATAGCTAAAATATTGTTGTTTTTTGTTAGTGAGCGTTTAAAATAGTTTTTAGTTTTCAATTATTTTTTATAGATTTCCTTTTTATATTTTTTAGTTGTGATAGTGTCTCAGTCCACATTGCATTCACACTGTTTTTTTTAGGAACCCAGCCAAATGTGAGACTAACAACAACAATACTTTCTTCATTTACTTACATACTTGGTACAATTAACCAAGCTGAACCGTTGCAAACATCATGAGCTGCTCTCATTTGATGCTCTTCATCTTGAAGCATGCAACAAACTTCATATTTAAATTGCTGTATTTGATTTGATAATCTCACTATATCACAATTCCACTAGCATTTTATTATTTTTCCAACCTCCATTTGGGAAACCCTGATCTCAACATTTAGCCCAGTGGCGTATGACCATATAGTACAGCTTTAGATGACCTTAACAGACATAACAGGAAAGCATTACTCAGATGCACAGATCTACTCCACAAATACTGATCCCAACAGGACATAGGCGCTTGTCTATTTTTCCATAATCCTGGAATGACCAGTCTGTAGATTATTACAATTCAGTGTGTGTTTGTCTTTATCTTTGTCTCTCTCAGGAATCCCTCGAGTATCTCAGTGTAAATTCAGCCTGCCTCTTCGTTTAGTGTGCTATCCCTCCTCAGCCATTAAAAATGCCAAGTACAAGATCACCGTGGACACCAACAAACCTCCCATTAACCTCAATGAAGTCTTCCCAGGTACCACAGCCAAACCTATTTTTGGTCATTCTGTTTCAGTCCAACCATCTCAAGAAATGATGGATGAATCATACAAAAACATATTGCATCATATGCACTCTTTGCCAAGAATTAAACCGTCAACCACAATCTTAATGTCTATTATAGGAGTAGTGGTTTGATTCATTAGTTTGCCACTGGGAATGTACATTAGCAAGCATTGGTTCTCACTTCAGCTAATCACTACAACTGCATTTAAAAAGCATTTGACCACTGAATACTCCAAATTCTAGTTAATACAGTTTAGGGGTCAGATTTGTAAAACATTTTTACAAATTATTATTATTATTTTTTTTACTGCTAAGTGCTGACTTCCTTGTTTTTCCCAAATCATTTGTTGAAAAAGTTCTAAAATTCAGATATTCAGTATTACAACATAACCCCAGCCACAAATATTACATATTATTAGGGATGTGCAAGAGTTCTATGGAATGACATAGATCTGTGATGTAATGATTATGTGTGACATCACTGATCACTAATGTGAACTATGATCGGAAGTGGACCTCTGTCCATGTTTCCATGTCATTTATTTTTTTTATAGTTCATAAATGAAGGAAAACATTAAGGCTGTCGATTTAGAACATTACTCAAATGAATAAGTTATGGTAAAAATAACATTAACATTTTACTGCATTCACACCGCCCGGATTTTAGATCAACTATAAATTAGAACTTGATTTTTCCCTTGTTTTTACTCAATTTTCCAATCCAGATATTACCTCTAATGCCACAGAGTAACTGTTGTGCATCATCGAGCAACACACAGCATGTTTTGAACAAAGCGGGTGAACCAATGATTCTATGGTGCTTGCATTTACTTAAAACTTAAAGTAATCAGCAGTTTGAACAAATCTAATGAATGAATGACTCAGTGACTTATACAATAAGACACTCCTTTCTGCCATACACTGGTTATTTTAGGTTTCTATTTGTCATTTTTCCATAATAATAAATTGCTTTTAATAAAAAGCTAATTAAAGGGATTGTTCACGCAAAAAATAAAAAGGACAGTAACAATAATTTTTAAGTTATGTTTGGGGGTCATTTCTCAGCCAAATTTATTTGTGATTAATAGTGAAATGAATTAATTAAATAGCCCTCTAAAATATTTATTTATAGGAATATAAATGAACATAAATTTGATTAACAGCAAAAAATATGTAATATATAGGTGAGTAAATTTGGTCTCTGAATCTGTTACCGTCAAACTCTGTTACCAAGGTAGAGTACAGTAGTGTAACAGAATTGACAGTTTTATTTCATTTTTTCCAAAAACTTCACTTGCTGGCGTAAATGCTAAAAGCAAATGACACTAATAAAAACATGTATGATTAAAAGAGCTTTAAATAACCCAATGTGAGATCAGTTACAAATTCTGTTCTCTTTTTGATATTGTGGTAACAGAGTTGATGTTCTACAAAATAACCCTATGTTTTAAAATATTTTAAATAATTCCATGTTGTAGAATTAAGTGAGTAACTCTTTAGGCCTTTTATAAATAAAATGTTGCCAAAACAAAAGTACCTTTAAATATTTTGATTGCACATGATGGAAAAAAATACACTGACTAATAATTCAGACAATTCAAGAAATCATGATTTTCAGCTATTTAAGACACTTTTTAAATGGATTATTATATTGTTATGGACTGTAACATCCTGTAATTCATAACAATTAGTAAAGAATAATAATAAACATTTTTTTTAAAAAGTACCAAATGTACCCGCAATTATAAAATCACCTGTAAGTATAATTACTTTAATGTAATTCCCACATTTTGGTGCTATTGCTGAGCAGTGGAGTCAGTGCTCTGTTATCTGAGTGAGTGCTGTAGACGGGGCTTGGAAAAGCATTTTTCTGAGATAATGTGAGGACTGAGCTTCGGTCAGATAAGGAACAATCCGCTGTGCTCCGGCGTCCTGCGTGCTGATAAGAGACTATCTCTGTCTGACATCCGTTCAGCCACTCTGCATGAGAATCAGAAGCCATCAGGAGGGACAGACAGACGGCAGCGTGAGACAGAGACGGCAACATGCGCGAAAGGACACTAAAACCGATTGTCTTTTTTGGATATGTACTACCGCTAGCATCGAGTTACAAAAATCATTAAGTACCTTCAAAGAGCATTTGGACACTTAAGCTGAACTTGAATATTTTTGAATGTCATTGCATTGTACAATAACTGTATCAAGAACTTTCATTCTGCACCCCTGTACGTACAGAGAGTTACTCCTGAGTGTTAAGGCAACCAGTTGATTAAAACAATTATATAATTCTTCCGCTGTCAACCTAATTTCTGTTTGCATATGTTTGATTAAAAATTAGTTATGTAATGATTTTAGTACCATAAAAAACAATCATGTTTTATTTTAGTGGTCTTTAATTTAAAAGTTTGAAGAATAACAAATAATGTCTTTTTTTAATTTAACTTATAGATCATTTATAATAGTAATAATTATAAACTGTCAGTCACTTCAGTTCAAAACAATATCCCTGACTAACTCCTGCTACTTTAAACAGCTCTGTTTGACATTGCGTCACATGCATGATATCAAAAACAAAATAGAAACCCTTGACACTCTTCACGGAGCGTGCACACAAATACGTACAGGACCATTTGAAAGCATCTCTATAATAGGCTGGTATGGTTCCATTTCTGGTGATTTTGACTACACTATGTCTCTGGGTTTCAGATTTCTCAGAGAAGTCAGAAAACAATGACAGCAGTGCGTTGGGCTTCCAACTCATCACCGGCTCCAGGGTCATTGTCCTTGCCTCCAAAACATCTCGTGAGTTCTCACACACCTGCACACACATGCCCTACTTACAGTATGTCAATGACTTTCTACTATTTTAATAAAGTTCTAAAAAATATACGTTTTCAGACTCCTCCGACAGTTAAATCTTCACCAGAAAAATCGTACTTGATCATCTAATCTAAAACTTGCAATAGATGCTTTCGTATATTCAGTAAAAAAAAAACAATATTGAGTTTTCATCTTTTCAGTTCAAAATGTGGCATATCTCACTAAAATCATGTTCTGAAGAGACCATTTTTGGCACAGGTCCTTTTGATCAAGAAATTCAGAATATGAAAATGTGTTTGCTGGGGCTCCCGAGTAATATCTAATATCATGATATCGATGATTTTTATGTGTGTTTAATTTGTATTATTAGTCTCAGTCTAATAGTTTTTTAAAGAATTATTATTTTTATTCAGTTAAATGCCACTCTGTTTTCTAAACACTTTAAGTAACTTTTTTAGTCATTATAGCTTAATGTTATTCCAAAGAAGAACAAATCTTTCATCAGATTTTAATAAGTTCCTGTGCCTCCAAAGCAGCTTTTCTTTTTGACTTACATCACCGAGCCCAACCACTCCCCTCCAATCAGCTGTCATTAAAAAGAGCGCTTTTCTCCATTCACTCGGATTCTCATGGTGAACATCAAATGCTGCCTGACATTTTCAATTGGAAATCCTTGTTACTCATTAATCATTTCATTTCAGTTCATTGACCTCAATAACTTAATCAGAGTAAATGTTTCAAAATCTCCTTCAGATGAACAGACGGTGACGGGAGCAAACAAAAAATGAATAAATTAAGAATCGTTTACAATATCAGGTGAAGGATCCACCATGGCTGTGTATTTCCGCAACAAAAGGGTCAGTCACATCCTGTAATGAAAGTTTTGTTGTGGTGCCAGTGTGGATCGACATCTTGCTCTCTCTCTCTCTCTCCCTTTCTTCTCTCTGTTTTTCATGAACACACATGAATGCACACTTTCACACAACCCCTCCCCCCACACGCTTCACTAACGCTTGCATCCATCATGCGAGGAAGCCCTGTGATCTGTTTCAGGTTGTCATGAGCTAATTACAGGTGCAGGAGACGGAAGGCTGATAGCACTGCTCTGTCTCTCTCTTTATGTGAGTGTGTGTTGACTCTCTGCAGAGCGTTACAGGATCCAGAGCGAGAGCTTTGAGGATATCTGGCTGGTAGCCAAGGAGCTGGTGCTGCGTTTCGACCAGCACTTTGCCTCCCTTGGAGTCAAAGACTTTCGGAACAGCTTTACTGGACCAATTCCACTGCCTGAGTACTTTGAGACATTGGACCATCACTTTGAGGTGTGAGGTTTCTCACATAGTCACACATATTTAAATAATATATATATTTATTAATAATATATCTATATATGTGACCCTGAACCACAAAACAAGTCAGAAGGGTCAATCTTTTGAAATTGTGATTTATACATAAATAAGCTTTCCATTGTTAAATATACTGAGGGTGCAAAAAAATCGAAATATTAAGAAAATCGCCTTACAAATGAAGTACTTGGCCATGGATATTACTAATCAAAAATTAAGTTTTGATGTGTTTATGGTAGAGAATTTACTAAATATCGTAATGGAACATGATCTTTACTTAATATCCTAATTGTTTTTAAGGTCACACTATCTATTAGGTGACCTTAACTACTATGTTCTTGCATCAAAAAATAAGTGCAATGGACTTGTTGTGTTCATATTTTATTGCAAAACACTTCTTCTGCTATTGAGGTGTGATACGGGTAAGTTTAGGGACAGGTTAGGTGGGATGGGTCGGTTAACGTGAAAGGGATGGGTCAACAGTGTAAATACACATGCAATTACAATGAAAAATATAAGTACAGTTTAAACACGTATGCACACAATTCGTGCATTGTAATAAATGATTAATTTAAAAGTACACAGTAGTTAAGGCCACATAATATAAAGTGGGACCATTTTTGACATGAAAGTAAAATCAATCATTTTGACTATTGCTGTAAATATACCCGTGCTGGTTATAACATATAGTGACATCCTTTATAAGTGCTGTATGACATTAAAACGTAACTTTCTCGTTTCGTGGGAATATTTGTAGCTTCGTGTGAATGCGCAGAAGTATCAGGATTTGCTGTCGGAGAGAGCCGTCCAGTTCAGAGCCATCCAGCGCCGTCTACTGACCCGCTTTAAAGACAAAACCCCAGGGCCACTTCAAAACCTGGACACGCTGATGGAGGGAACCTACCGCCAAGTAAGCGCAATTACACAAAGGCACACTAGAGGATAGTTCACCCAAAAATCAACATTTGCTATTATTTTACCCACCTTCAAGACGTAGGTGACTTTTTTTTCTTAAGTTGAAAAGTAAAGAATATTTTTAGTCCCTGGTGATTCATAAAATGCAAGTCAGCGGCTGCTCGATAAAAAAAAAGCTGGCGATATATTGTGGTCTTATGAAGAGAAACTATTGGTCTGTGCAAGAAACTGTACATTATTACCTGTACTTCAGTTACAAACCCTTGGAGAGACTGTTCAATAAACGTTAACCTGAACCTCAACAGAAACCCATCAGTCTTGACTTGGGTCAGGTACAGAAGCAAACACAGATTGAAATATTGTATGCAGTGTTGAATGTGTTTTGGACTTAACTAGACTTGGGCTTCATTAGAAATAGTTTTATTGTGCCGTATCGTTAATGAAATGAAAGGCCAAAGGCTCTGAAATAATATTATTTCTTACATTTTTAGGATACATGTCCAGACATGCAATTACAATGCATCATAAATGCACAAGGTCCCAACCTCTTGATGACTGTTTAGTGTCCCTGCTGAACTTGGTCACTTGGTTGCTGCACCGACCAGCAGATGAACACAAACAATGAACACAAAGTATGACCACATCTTAAAAAGCAAATGAAACAGTAGTGTACACTCTTAACCATTAGATTTGTTTACATCTAGTACAAAGCACTGAATATCTGTTACCAAATACAGCATGCTGGACTGCTGCTTCAAAAACGTTGAGGATTCAGAGATGAATACACTGTTGAGTTGTTGACATGCTTTTCCGATGACATGTTTTTTGTTGCACGTCATGCTCATGCCACTCATAGAAAGTAGATGCTTCTCCATCATCACACATTAACAGACTGTGGGTTGTCATCTACCATGTGTCTGATGCTCTGGATGCTTGTGGGAAGATAGGATTTCACTTGCCCATTCCTTCGTAACCCCGCTCTCGTTCCTCTGATCATTTATTTGTGTGGATAAATCCCTTTACTTCTAAATTCGGGATCTTCAGGAAGTGAAAGAGAAGTGTTGAGGTCTGGAGAGCGCCGAACGTCTGTGTTTCCCACAAATATTTTACCTCGTAAGAGCGCTTTTAAAAGGCTTCTGTATGTGTGTGTGTTGCACTGTGAGCTGTGTGGCTCCCTGTAATTAGCAGTTGAAAGGTGAAGGTGGCTGGCCAGTGAATGACAGCTCACTGCGGGGCCCCTGTGCTCATAATGGAGGCCTCTCTCCAACAGCCTTGATTTATTTGAGCCCAAATGGAGTGCTAAACAGGGCTAAATGCTGCTCAACACTGATCCCCCTGTCTACATAAGCTCTGCCATTAATGGCCAATGGTCTGAGATCTGGAGGCATGTGCTTCCATGTACATGTGTCTGTTTGATGCCAGGTTCAAAAGGGACTCTCAGGTACTGCTTCTGTTTGTGTAACCTATGAAAGGCCTTAGGGAGTTCCTGTTTTTCTTCTCCTGCTCTTTTCCTTTTTTCCTCTCTTCATCAGCACATATACACCTCATTTATTGCCATGAAGGATAAAGGCACAAAGAAACATTGATGTAGGCTGCTTAGATTTAATCTGATTTCCAAGGATTTAAAGCCTTATTCTTTGGGCCTTAAAACAGTGACTCACAAAACATCATAATCGTGCGATTAGATTTTCTTGATTTCTTTGTTTATCAAATTCAGTATAAAAATGTGTTCCAAGTCTAAAGGCGCACCAGGATCGATGACCATATTAGTGTCCACGATAACAGTGTACTAATATTCTAATGAGCGTTAGTTGACTTGTAGGCAAAAAGTTACTTATTTGCAAGAAAAGGGACCTTCAAAATAAAGTGTTACCAAACATTTCTTATTCTAGTTATCATTCTGGTGTGAGCAGGTGTTATTTTTTGGGTAAACAGCCACAAAAGCAGTCCTATAGGGGGCCATAGAGTCACCTTTAAAAGTCTATACATTTCTTCAGGTTTGCTAGCTATAACAGGCTGAGCAGTGTGAGATTGTGTTATTTAGTTCAAAACACTTCATGTAAATATAGTCGCACAGTTAAAAGAATGCCTGAATAAGAAAATACAGTGCAGGATGTGCTTGATGTTTAAAATATTTGTTAAAGGTGCCATAGAATGAAAAACTGAGTTTACTTTGGCATGGTTGAATAATAACAGTTCAGTACAGGGACATAACATACTGGTGAGTCTCAAACACCATCGTTTCCTACTTCTTATATAAATCAAGTGTTTGCAAAAGACGAC
>JAUCMU010000030.1:484588-497474 GCA_032275025.1 Enteromius treurensis
CTAAACTTGAGAAACTGGTCTCCTCGGTCCCCAGACGTCTGTTGAGTGTTGTAAGAAGAAGGGGAGATGCCACACAGAGGTGAAAATGGCCTTGTCCCAACATTTTTTGGGATTTGTTGACACCATGAAATTTGAATCACCATATTTTTCCCTTAAAATGATACATTTTCTCAGTTTAAACTTTTGTTCTGTGATTTATGTTCTAATCTGAATAAAATATTGACATTTGCCATCTCCACATCATAGCATTCAATTTTTATTCACAATTTGTTTAGTGTCCCGACTTTTTTGGAATCCGGTTTGTAGTAAAATAATTGAAAAACAAGATTGATTAGTAATTGTAATCAATTACTGTTTGACAGTAACTTACCCAACACTGGTGATGTTTAGGGGATACCTGGAACATAGGGAAATGCTCAGAAGTAAGAGATAGTAAGAGTTGAGAAAAGCAAATTTAGTAGCCAATTCATAGTCATTTAAATACTTTTACTCAATTATCTGGACCATGAAACTATGGGAGATTGTTTTTGAATGTCTGATTTTGAATTTCATTGTTTTTCCACATTATAAGCTTGTGTCTTAAAAATGAATGTTGCGACTTCCGACTTCTGATTTCTTCAGGACAGGTTACATGTACAGTCAAGCTCTAAATTATTCATACCCCTGGAAAATTCAGACTTAAAGTAACTTTTATTCATCCAGCAAGTTTTTTCTTGATTGGAGATGACACAGGCGTCTCCCAGAAGATACTAAGACCATGTGCAAGAGGCATCATTGTGGAAAAATGTATTTACATTTGAAGGAAAAGTGGCATGTCCAAAATTATTCATACCCTTCTCACTAATCAATAGAAAAGCCTTTATTGGCTATTACAGCCATCAACCGCTTCCTATAATTGCTGACCAGCTTTTTGCTTGTCACCACTGCCTTTTCTGTCCGTTCATCTTTACCGATGGGATCGAACTCTTTCAGGTTGGAGGGTCTCCTTGCCATCGCCCTGATCTTTAGCTCCCTTCACAGATTCTCAATTGGATTTGAGTTAGAACTCTGTCTGGGCCACTGCAAAACCTTAATGTTTTTGTCTGCTAACCATTTCTTCATCACTTTTGCTGTGTTTTGGGTCGTTGTCGTGCTGAAATGTCCACTGGTGCCCAATGCTAAGTTTCTGTGCATACTGCCTGATTTTGATGTTTTGCTTCTTTTTCATGGTGCCGTTTACTGTGAGTAAATTCCCTAGTCCACCCACTGAAAAACACCCCCAAAACATTTAAATATAGTCTTATAGCCCTTTCCTGACTTGTGAGCAGGTCCTCAGTAAGCTCCTTTGTTTTAGCCATGACTGTCCACAAACCAACAGCAGAGAGTTTTTGTTTTTCACCTGTTGAGTTGATTAAAAAAGCTGTTCCCAATGAATCAGGGTAATTAGGATGCTTAAGAACAGCTTGGACTATTTGGAACGGTATAGAACTTTGGATTGTCTCATAGACTGTGACAGTTTGCAAAAGGTATGAATAATTTTGGACATGCCACTTTTTCTTCAAATGTAAAAACTTTTTTCCCACAATGATGCCTCTTGCACATCGTCTTATTATCTTTTTGGAGACACCTGTGTCATTTCTAATCAAAAAAACACTTGCTGGTTGAATAAAAGTAACTGTAAGTCAGAATTTACCAGGGGTATGAATAATTTCAGGCTTGACTGTATTATAAATGATATTGTATGTACATCTCCTCTAATTAGTTGAATTATTTTTAGGCAGATTATTTGCTACATTTTCTGTAAATAAAAACAGTGGCTGTAGACGTAAACACTCATTGACTTATATTTACTGCAATTCAGCGGAAGATTTTAGCAGATTTCTATGCTGCTAAAGAGTGACCAGCTGTAAATGCTGTTAATGTGAAGTGGAAACGTCTAGAAGAAACACAAACTTAGTTGTTGATAGGAGCCTCAAACTCCTGGTGCAGAACTGCTGAGTGTTGGGGAAAGTAGCAAATTAACATGGTTTTACCTGCTTTCAACACTCAATTTCCTGACTATTCTGCAGGAAATATCATTGCAAGAACTATTCAGTGACAAAGCTAATTTCTAATTGCCCTTTTTCCTACACATGATTCTATGCACAGATGAGAGGAGAGAATAAGGCATGCCTAGGCTTTTTAAAAAGTGAATCTTTTAGCTAAAACAAGTCTTGCTTTATGAATTAAAACAACAAATCCCTTTCTCTCTGTGCACGATGGACGATGTCCACTCTTTTAACAGTGAGACCTTTGATGGCTAAACAGTCCTATCCTAGAACCACACTATTACAGGTAGTAGTAGTATTAGTAGAGGCAGTGGTGGGAACCATGGCTGGGTTTCTCCTGTCTCGCCTTTGCTGTCTTTTAATTGTCCTCTCGAGCGTATAAACCCCATCTCTAAACAGCCTTTTCCAGCTGGTACTGTCAGCAGCAACATCCTCCAGGTCCTCGGTTCTGATCTTACACTTCTTCAAGACGATCTTCATCTGATACTTAAATCGATTTTTATGCACCCCAGCTGAACGTCGACCACGATGCAGCTGGCCATACAGCACCCTGCATAGCAGTCGACATGGGGGCATCCTTATCACATGACCCAACCACTAAAGCTGGCTCTGAGTGATCATGGCCTTAATAGTTTTACAGTTGATCTTTTTCAGTATTTCAGACTGAGGCACACAATCCCACCAGGTAAACCTCAGAGTGTGCTGAAGGCAGCTTATATGGAAGCGCTCTAGGCACCTGATGTTATGCCTATAGGTTACCCAAGCTTCACAGCTATAAAGGAGGGTGGTGATACAGACTGCCTGGTATATGGCCTTTGTTGAAGTTTGACGATTCTTGTTGTAAACGACTCTATGGCGAAGTCTCCCAATGGTAACTGATGCCTGTTCAATAAGGCTTTGAATTTGGTTGCCAATGCCACAGTCCTCAGCAAGAATAATCCCCAGATATAAAAAAGCTAAAAGCTGTTCATACCTAACAGGTAGTGTGGGTGGGACATTGGTACTCCATTGACAGAGCACTCTGTAGTGGTAGTGTTGACAGTCAGCCCCATCCTGCTGTATGCCCTAACTGCCACAGCAAGAACAGTTTGAAATTGCTCTGGAGTGTGGGCTCCAGGACCTGCTCTGTACAGAGTTTTTTGGGTGCTTGTAGCCTGTTACCACCCAGTCTGAAGTCACAGTTACAAGCTGAGACCCGACATTTTTGAGTTGCTTGTTAGCAGGTATCAGGTTTTGTTTTTGTAACATTTGAAAGCATTCTTCTTGTTCAGTTGTAGGAGTAGTTAAGTGTCGATCACAGACAAACTCTCCCGCTGTAGGCTGCAGACTACATCTACACAAATACCTGCGTTATGAGACCTCCATCTCTGATCTGAAATATTACTCCTAAATGAACAGCCTGTTGAGGTCTGTGTAAATATTAGAGAAGGATTATGATAAGCTTTTCTTAGGAAAGTAATCAGTCTCACTAGATTTTTCTATTTGGGGTATGTGGTGTTAAAAAAAAGAGAAAAAGGATTGTGCGTAAGAGGCTGGACCAAGAGACATAAGAGGCTGATTCATCAGCACTCCTAATTCTGGCTGATCCTCAGCAGTGAGTTTTAAATCCATCTAATGGAGTCCAGCAGGTGTACTCTTATGTGCCAGCAGTTTGGAGAAATTTTAAAAATGTCAACAGTGTGTCAACAGTGATTTTCTACACAAAGTATAGTTTTATGTAACTACTAGTATGTTTTGTTGAAACAAAACCATGTATTTATTCAGAAAAATTGTAGTAAACTCATTGCATAAGGGACAAGGCTGAAGACTTTAATTGGATGCCTGTGGTCATCACTCATTGGCATGATTCTGTCATTGAAATTGGGCCCAGGAATACTTTCAGAAGCCATTTTCAGTAAACACAATCTGCCGCGCCATCTGCAGATGCCAACTAAAGCTCTATCATGTAAAAAGGAAGCAATATGTAAACATGGTCCATAAGAGCCGTCATGTCCTTGGGGTTCCAAGGCTCATTTCAAATTTTAAAGTGGAAAAGTGTTGTATTGGTTAGATGAGTCCAAATTTGACGTTCTTGTTGGAAATCACAGACATCATGCCCTCTGGGCTGAAGAGTTGGGAGAACTCTTGGAAACTCATGACCTCGAAGCCAAGACTGAAAAGTCTAACTGTTTTCAAAAGAAGAACTATCAGTGCGAGGGAATGTCGAAGAGTGTTTACAAGTTTTGATCATGCTGATCACTTAAAATTCATGCATCAAACAGGAAACATAATGAATATCTGTATGCTGTTTTCCAGTTGGATGCGAGTCCATCCCTGAGCCGATAGCTGAGCAGGAGGAGGAACCACCACTGCAGCAGGACGCTGCCAAGTACATTAAAAAGAAACAGCCATCGAAGAGAATCAAGAGCAAGTCAGGTAAGACATGCAGCAGTTCAAACACCTCAGGAAGCCTCAGTTCTGCACTGCATATTGCATTCTGCAAACCAAGATTGTAAACAAGTTCATTTAAAGTCATGTTTTTTGAGACACTGATGTGTGAATGCTTGTGTTCATACATGTTTAAGCAGGTCTGCAGCACATGCCTTCAATTGTAAAATCCAGAACGACAGACATTGATAGTGAGCTGAAGATATGTGAAATGCACAGAGAGAAGAGCAATAAACTCTCAAAAACTACACCTTCTAACTTTTCTAATTGCCAAAATCCTGTTTATATAAAGAAAGATTTCTGAAAGAAAGGAAAGAAACATCATTCAAAACAAGGCTGCGTGTCCTCTGGCAAGCTTACAGAAATCTCATTAGTGTGGGAATGTGTGAAATGGATAGTAATTATTGACTAGTTCTTTGTAATTACTTTGAACTGTTTAAATTGCTAATGAGCTTTACTAAGATGTTTAATCCCATCAGGGTGTTCTGGATGTCTGACAGCGTTTACAGTCCATTATATCACCAGATTTACATTCAGTAATAGTTTTTAACAAAACCGTGGCACTCGCTGGACATTTCGTTTTACAGTATCTCATACATGCAAGAAGCAGAGTAATCTCATTTTGCAGAAATGTTATCACAGGCACATTTTTTTGATAAGCTTGTGTTGTTAATTGTAGCGACTACGGTTACCGTTACCTATTTCCCAGATATTTAATGCGTGTAGATTTCCATGGAACCTCAGTAGTGCAACCCAAATATTGGGGAAAGCCTGAATGCTCATTAGGTGGTTGTTGCTTTTGTCTTTGAAGAGGCAGATCTGCTCAGACATGTACCTCAGTCGCCAGCTCTCTTCTGTCTGAGTTATTAAACATGTACCATTTCCCCTAACAACATAGAAATATTTAGACAGAGGAAGCCATTAAACAGGAACATTGAGGAAGGATATCGGATAAAGTTGAAAGGATTCAAACATTGTCTCTGATGTTAATTGGAACAGAAGCCACCCTTTCATGTGTCTCTCATCTCTTTTTTAATTCAAATTCAAAGTTTTCAAGTCCCCTGTGTATTACACATCAGATCAGCAGCTAGACTCTGGAGTAGCACTATATATTTATAAACATGGATTGTTGACTATTAAACGGCCTAAATTCAGATCCATGTAATTCTAGCAGTGGCTAAAGGCCCGGAATACAGTTGAGGTAACCGCATTGGGGCCCTTCAATATTTTTGAGTTTTTATGATTGCAATAACAGCTAAAACGGCATACCTTACTGTTTTATGCAGACTCTTAACAAAAATGTTTGTAGTTCTAGCAATTATTATGCACTTTGCATTCAATTGACTAATTTGTTTATCCTACTGTAAATGTAGCTTCATTAAATAAAATGCAGCCTTGCAACTACTGTATAAATAAAATCTGTCAGGGGACGAACCTTAAAGACTGCATTTTTTGCATTTTGCAAAAGGCAACAGCCTTCTTTTACAAATAAAAAAATGAAAATAACTTACTTATTTTTAAAAATGTTATCAGGAACAATATTGTTTAGTACGGAGCCCTTTAGGTGTCATGGTGGTGGGAAAATTCTGGGTAATTAGGAACAAATTTGGGGTAGGTGGAAAAACCTTTTCAGTCTCTTTATCAAGAACACAAAGTTTTGCGAAAGAAAGCACATTTTTGCAGGATAACGCAAATATCTTTGCGAGAGAACGCAAAAGTTTTGACTTGGTATTTGCAAGATTTGAAAAACATTTTTTCCTTCCACCCTAAAATGTTTCCTCCTATATTAAGGGGCTCCATAATGTTGACAGAGTATAAAGATATATGATATAGAGGAAATGTATATTTATTTAAGTTATGTAAGTGATTTATGTCAAAACTTCCTGTTCTGTGCACACAATCAGATTTATTGTGCTGGAGTTTGGAATTCACTTGCACTTGCTGTGTTCATGTTCTTGTCCCACTTTTGACGCCATATATATCATGAATGATTCGTGACAGTATCTGCGATTCGCGCCCCTATTACAGTACATACACTTATAAACAGCACTGTATCGTAAAAACTAACCTTTACACCTCTGGGGATTATGACATGTCCGATATTTAATACCGGACATGTCATATATATATATATATATATAATATCGTATTTTAGTCCGATATTTTTCCATAGCAAACTCCAGAGTGAAATATTTTCATGTCAGCAGTCCACAGTCTGAGTGAGCCACTCTACCGAGAGAACTCCCCACTGAGTTGATGGCTCTTTTCATAGCCTCTGGCAATTGTTTAATTCAAGGGTGTTAAACCCCACTACCATACAAAAACACAGTCCTGCTGATTTTCTGTTCCAAACCGGTCCAGCATACTTGCCTGTAATATTCAAATAATCCTTAACACCTTGAGTCCCAGGTTTACTTGAAAGCTTTTCTGTTCTTAATCAGTGAAAGAGACAGACCACCAACAGATTTCAATCCTGATTTCAATCTCTGACCAGTTTTTAGTTGTGTTGAGTTTTTAAGTGCACTGACTGTATCGTTTTATTTAATCTAATACATTAAAAGACTGTATTTGTAGAAGCCATGTATTTTTTGTCTTGACAGGCTATATCATAATTATTTCCCAAGACATCTACCCGCAATTTAGCACTGACATGACTGTACTCAAATTTCAGGTGCTAATCCGAAAGAGGGAAAAATCGATGCGATCTTGTTTGTCTCTAAATTACTTAATTCAAACCACAAAAAGACAGACATGCTAAAAAAATGCATCTTCCAACCTGGGTGGAGTTATTACGTATATTAAAGAGAGTTGGGACAATTTGTAATATTATGGAGAACTGTGAGAGAGGCACAAAGCAGTCTCCAAAGTCCAAAGCTTCTCGTCCAGCATAAGACCCCCTTCACAAGATACATCACAAAGACCATTAATTCTCCATCTGTGAACGTCACTGAGCTTCACAACTTTGCCCTATAACAACAGAAATCCTTTAGGATCTCAGAAATTTGTCTCAGACGGCAAAACCAGGGCCAAAATGCCACCAGGCTTTAATAGCAGACACTCCGATTACTCAGTGTATGGAACGTTTATGATGAGAGCTAGTAATAAATGGCATTTACATGCTGATGTGTGTCACGATTAAGGCTTGATTGCCTCTATATTTAGCATATTGTCACATGGTTTCCATTGTAATGCTGGTGCTCTATCAGATAGAGCTGATACCCGTAGATAGCAGAGATGAGAGGGAAGCTGATGCCCATATACGGTATGAGTTCCCACTAAACAGGCCTCATTAATCTCTCATTATGTTAATGTTCTCAGAGCAGCAGGGGAAATCTGCACAAGTTACTCAAGACAAAATAGAGCTCATGTGAAGCACACAAGAGGTGAGACTTAATTCCAATAGAGTTTGAAATTAAAATATTGCTAAACTAACCAAAGCATACTCTAACTAGCACAAATCTTAGATAAAATAGTTTATATATATTTTAGACTGTCTACATATTTTTGAACTTGCACCATCTTGGTTGGATTTTTTTCAGCTTGCTGCAGTGCATTCTGGGATTTGTAAAGAATCGAGTGCAACAATGGCTGCCCACTTTTTCAGTAAAAAGTATTTGTTAAAGCGTTGGAGCTATGAACCAGACCAATCAGCAACAATGTAGAACACAACATTACACACTTTGATGTGAAGCAAAAGTATTTAACAATCTGATAAGACTGTGTTGTCAAGGGAATATTTGTATGCAAATATTTATGTTGTTAGAGAATGTAAGGAGACTTTAGTGCTTCATTTCTTTTCGGAATCAAAGGTAATGTCATTTTCACTAGCAATTATTTTGTTAAAGAAAGCGGCCTAATGTTGCTGATCTTTGTTTTAACTGTATTTGTGGATTTTAGGTACATAATGCTTAATGCATAAAAACTAAGTTAATTAAACATAATATTTATATTAAATAAGTAATGTTTTAAAAGCATTACACATCCACATGACTCATACTGGCCATTAATTAAAATGAATAAATAAGTAATGAATAGAAAAGCAAATACAAATTCCACTGAAGGGCGAGTCAAGTTGCGAACAGATGAGCATGAGAACTTAACTTGAACAGACTTGCCAAACTCACCAACAGAGGGTTACAACAACAAAGCTAGACAACTGACTAAGGAAATATGAGTGCTATATATACACACATGGACCAGCGATTAAACAACACACACCTGAAACTAATCATGACAATAAACCAATGAGTGTTACGTGTCGAGGTTGTAGAAATGACAGTCTTAAACCAAGGCGTAAACAAAAAGCTTCTTTTTAATGCATCAACACACAAATTACATTAAATTTACATTAAGGACCAACAAGGGAGACTAGGACAAACAGGGTAAATGTACACAAGGACATAATGGGTGAACTGAAAACACCTGGGGGACACAACTGGAGAATAATTAACTAATAACGAGGACAGGAATTCCAAATAAGGTCACGGGTAGTACAAAACTCATGCATAAAAAGTAATCCTTGTGAATATTGAAATCGCCGCATTCATTTTAATCAATTACCTCGATTTCAATTACATTAAATTGTTTACTTAATATGAAAATACAACAATTCGTTCTGTTTTGTGTGAACTCTGATGCCAGCTCGTTTCCAAAAATAGGCCTAATGTTACATAATGACTTCACTTTAAATCTTACAATAAATAGCATTTCTGCAATCTTTTAACCTTTACTTGTCATTAATGTCTTCTTACCATGGGCAACAAAAGATGTTTTCTCCGACATGCTGTAACTGATAATAGAACTATAAAATAAACCAAAATTGCAACATAATTAGAAAATGAAACAATTTTGTTCATGCAATGTAATCCAAATCTTCCAAATCCATACGACCCAAATCCATGCCTTTATTCAGCGATCTTCATCTCCATCCAACAGTGAGTTAATTTTGGTACTTTCATGTTTTTCTTTGCGATTTTCACTGACGGTGAGCCGACGATGCTTAATGAAAAACAGAAATACCCCGGCACACAAGGTGACGCTGCACAGATTTTAATGCTTCTGACCATACACGTGTTTCTTTGTTAACTGGCAAAAAAACATGGATCTCTCCAGCAGCAGCTACAACGATGAAGAAACCAATGAGACATCTTGCCAAGGTGCATCTTTTACATCTACTTAATTCGTGTGCTCAGCAAGACCGTTTTGTGCTTGAGCGCCACCAAGCCATGTAATGCAGCTTCAGCAGTTTTTAACCTGACGCATCAAACCAAACAAACAAGAGGATGCATTCTTTTTTTTTTTAAATTGCGCTTCGGTGTGCACCCTCACGTTGGCGCCCTTTGTTTAGTCACAAGGCGTTAATAGACCTTTCTCACAACTTCCGCATTTTGCACCGGAAATACGCAATTGCTGTGTAAACATATTTCCGCCCCGGTATGCCGGTACGTTCTAACACCGGTAACCAGTTAAACAACGAAGATAGCGCAAGCATCGAGCAAGAGTAGTTGAAGTGTACCGGGCTGTTCTTGCAATGCCTAAAAGCAGCCTTATTTATCTTTCCACTCCTTCCCTGCTAACAAAGAAGGAAGAGGAAAACCTCTAGTTTATGAGGCTCCTCGTTTTTCCTCTGAGACGGGTAGCATCTAGCCCTCACAAAAACCTGCCCGTCTACTACATTTGATTCTATTACAAGCAAACACATGAACATAAACACAGACATTGCCAGAGAAAAAAAAAAAAAGTTAACTGATGATGACAGCATTCGGCTAATGTTAACATTGGGCTATCGTCGCTAGCTGCTACACACAAGATGTTCACTTGGACCAAAGACAGACAGAGAATGTCATATTGTTTGTAACACCACGACCACATGTCCTCTATACGATCCATAAATAACCCTAGCCCTAGGTCTAAGTGGACACACTAATAACTTGTTAGCCTAATTGCTCTTTAACGTTAGCTACGTTACTTGGGACATTCAAAAATGCTTAACGTGAAAAACGCTTAACGTGGCTTTAAGAACCCAAAAACCGATGAGGGAAACACAAATTTTTGTCAAACCTTCCTTTGTAATAATCTTTAACTACTGTCAAAAGAACGCTTGCATATTCAACAGATAACGTAAATAATATTACCTTAAGTGTTTTCTCCCCAATAAAGGTCCATTATAAGGAAACGTGGCTTAACGTGGCTTAATATACCTTAACAACGACCGGGAGAAACCAAACTTCTGTCAAATTTTATTTATAATGAAGACTTGCCACTGTCAAAAGAACAAGCTCTTATTCCGCGTATAAAGTGAATATCACGTTTAAGCGTTCACCTCTATATAAGTCCATTATAAGGAAACAGCTTAACGTGGCTTAATGTACCTTAACAACGACATGGAGAAATTTTATTTATTAAAAAGACTTGCCACAGTCAAAAGAACAAGCTCTCATTCAGCTTATAAATTGAATGATATTACGTTAAGCTGTTTCCTTATAATGGACTTCTACCTGGCTTTCTGCCGTGTTGACATTCAACAGGAAGTCTTCATACCCTGCGACTGCTTATTTCCGGTTTCTGTGAGAAAGGTCTATAGCTTTATTTATTGTGCACTGTTGACGTCACAACTTTGCAGATAGTTTATGTTCGCATACAGCTACATGACACACTGCATGAACGATCATGTTTGAAAAGCATAATAGTGTAACATTTAGATCACATCAGTGAATTTGTGCATACTGTTTACGTCATCACGTTGATGTACCTGAGAGGCGGAGTTATGTTCAGGATGTTTTTGAGAGCGAAGCGGGGAGTGTGTTAGAGGAAAATAAAAGACGCATAGTATGCAGGAAAGCTCGGTTTGGTTCTTGTAATAACAGTCTCACAATATAGCAATCATAAACGCTACACTGGCGACGAGGATCCACAATAACGAAAAACACCTCTAGAACAGCAAACGTTTGCATGTGGTAGGAAGTTCGAAATAAAAGCAACCGGCAGTAACGTAAGTGAACCAGACAGTTAGCATGGCGCTAGCACACAGCCCGTCCGTACCACAGTTCGATACAGAGTGAACCCAGTTCTGTCGGACCGAGATGGAATAAGTGGCTACAGAGGTTCGAGAACTACACTACAGCTATGAACATCAAATCCCACTAGTGCTGTGAATCAAATACACAGAAAGCTCCACAAGAAAACATACCAAAAACGTCCGGCAGGTGGCAGCAACACGCAATGCAGGAACTGCGGGGGTGAGTGGCCACACAAAAACGAATGCCCTGCAAGAGGCAGACAATGCAAAGCCTGTGGGAAGCAAAACCACTTCGCAAAACCACAACACACTGAACAGCAAGCAGAAACTCAGAGATACAAGAAAAGCTATAGAAAGAAAGTCAATCATGTGGAAACACACAGTGAACCAGCTCAACCCAAGTAGTGATGAATCCTATGTATATACTGTTAACAGCAATAACAACAGAGTAAACATCATCAGCGAAAAGACAACATAGAAGATCCTCAATTTACGCTCATCATCAACTTCTATCAGCTTTTGGCAGCCAGTGGCGGGGAATGAGATGTTGAGCTTCATTATGGAGGACTTTCTCGCCTGGAGTCCACCATCATCAGCGAAAAAGAAAACAAGCTGAGTATCCAGCCCCGCCTTCTGCACACAGACCTCAGAATACTTGCATATGGGTCCAAAGACGCACTGCCCATCCTAGGAAAATTCACAGGCTGTGTGGAGGCTAAGAACAAAGCTAAGACTGATGGGACATTCTATGTGATTAAAGGTGATGGCTACTCCCTGCTCAGCTATCAGACAGCTGATGAGTTGGGGTTAATCAAAATTATACGTACTATCAGACCTCTCTCAGTGAACCTCACAGTAGCGGATGAGCTTGTGAACAGCCACCCTGAGCTGTTTGACGGCATCGGTAAGCTCAAAGACTTTCAAGTGACACTACTTATAAACCCAGACATACAGGCAACATGCCACCCACACCGCAGAGTTCCGTTTCATGTGCGTCAGAAAGTCCAAGCTGAACTACAGAGACTAGAAGCAGAGGACATCATAGAGAAAGTGACAGGCCCAACACCCTGGGTCTCGCCCATCGTAACACCACCAAAGCCCAAAGACCCTGACAAGGTACGCATATGTGTTGACATGCGCCAGGCAAAAACCATCCAAAGAGAATGTCACCTGACCCCCACTATAGATGACGTCATTCATGAACTGAATGGAGCGACTGTATTCTCAAAGCTGGATCTGACATCAGGATTTCACCAGCTGGAATTACATCCAAACAGCAGGTACATTACCACATTCACAATGCACCTGGGCCTCAGACGATACAAGCGCCTCAACTCCGGCATCTCCTCAGCCGCGGAAGTGTTTCAAAACACAATCCATCAGACACTTCAAGGCATTGCAGGGGTGAAGAATC
>JAUCMU010000030.1:501381-513253 GCA_032275025.1 Enteromius treurensis
CTACCTTATGAATATACTGTATTAAATACCACTTACGCGCAGCCGCTGTTGCACACTCCGCGGACTAAGTGCTTCTTGACTTGACTTGACTTGCTTGATTTGTCTAAACTGTGACTTGAGACTTGACTCGAGACTTGATGGTAAAAACTTGAGACTTGCTTGTACTTGACCATATGTGACTTGTCCCCATCTCTGATAGTTTGTGATGTGTGTGTTTCTGGTTCTTGTGTGTTTGGGGGTGGGAGGAGCAGACGCGGGTTCCTTGTCCTGTCGTTTGCGCTGCCTTGTTGAGTGTAGTACTGAAAACATTATATTTTACAGTTTATTCAGTTTTATCTTTTTTTTTTCTGAATCGTTCGGTTCGTATGCGTACCGAACCGAAAGCCTTACTGTACCGAACGGTTCGATACGATACGACGTATCGTTACACCCCTAATTTCTAGATATATCATATATTTAACAGTCTACTCTTGAGAGTTACAGTAGCCTCTGTAATGATTAGTCCACTGAGGCAGTGCAGTTTATTTACAGATGTGATGCAAAAATACAAACATAAACCAAGATTTGACTTAACATGACTTGACAGACCTGACTTACGACAAGAGACGAGGGCGACATGAAGGCAATAGGTGTGTTTGACTTGAAGCATTGACATTAAAGTACAGCAAGAGCATTTTGACAGCTGATGGTTCCATATGCTCGTTATAATCGCTCACATGGCACTTGTGTCATACACCGATTGGTGGCTGCAGAGCCATTTCAAGCTGATCACACCTAATATATATATATATACCAAACAAGAGGATCACATGACAAGAGTCAACCGATGGGAAACAAGACACATGACCTGGACAACCAATCAGAACATGACACATGCACAAGGGCAATGAGAGCAAGAGAAGCATGAAACAAACAGTAACCGCGACAAAACATTAAAATAAAAGACACAAAAACATAAACAGGAAACAAAACCCAAACATCACGTTACAGCTGACATGTAGTTACAAAGTTACTCATAGTTCGTAGACTGTTTAAAGTGGACTATCAAAATAAAGTGCAACAATTCATTTAAATTGTGTTCTCAAAATGAATGAAAGCCTTTTAGTAAAAGATGAAAAAGGATTTGCATAAAAGATGACAGATTTTTTTTTATAAACTCTGTACCACAGTTGAATATGCACTTGTTTAGACAGTAGCCCCTGAATTTACTGAAACAGAGCAGTGTTTTGAGAACATCGTAGATCTATAAACTCTTCAGGAAGTCAGCATACCATAATGGCTTACGTATAGTTGTCTCGTGGCATGTAGTAGTATTTAATCATCCAAACAACACATGACATCCTTGAATTAAGAACGAGGCTCTGGATTAAACCTGTGTTCACCCATGAGTCCCTTCTCTTGGGATCTATGGCTGCTTTGTCTGTTAAATCCACTTGCGGCTCTGTCCTGCTGACCGCTGCATTACCGGTGTGTGAGTCAGCACATCTGATTAACCCCGCTCACCCTCACTGCAGGACTTTCAGTAGCCTCTGAGATGTGATTAGCCGTGACATTTGACACATCTCTTCGAATGTTTGTTTACTCCATGCAGATATACTCTTCTCTCGGATGATTTTCTATGAAAATCGCTGTATGTGAAACTTCTTGCATTGTCGCAAGTTTACAAACTGAAGTTTTTATTTACTGTTGTTAACTTTAGGGCTTTTCTACGGTGGCCGAGAGAGCTCAGCGTGCTGCAAGCTTAAGAAAACACATGCAAACAGAAGAAAACGCATGCAAACCGCAAATTCTCACAATGCAACCAAACACACGAACGAGCTGCAAACAGCACGGACAACAACGGAAATGTTTCAGAATGTTTCTTCATCGTTGGAGCTGTTGCTTGAAACATCCATGTTTTTTGCCTGTTAACAGGGAAGCGTGTGAATAATTTTGACCAGTGCGTCTTTTGGCTCCCTTCTTCTGTGTGACGAGCGAATGTCAGAAGCATAAATAGTTGCACAGCGCCACCTTGTGTACTGGGGTATTTCTGTTTTGCATTAAGTGGCATCGGCTCATCATCAGTGAAAATGGCGTAGGTATGAATAGTAAAAAACACTGACGATATTCACGCGCAATATTTGTCCCGGTTTGTACAGACCTCCTGGGTTATCTTGTCTCAAATTTTACGCTAAAAATACTTACTCCTGGATATTCATAAACTGATATTTCACACTGTGAATCCTCATAATTCCAAAATTTTCATCCAAGGCAAGAATACATGGAATATAATGCAGTTCTGGTGTAGTAAACTTGCTCAGTAGCTTACCCGGTACAGCACTCCACTTGCAATATGAAATACTCAGGTGAAGTACTCAGTCCTGTAATACATGAGACATGATAAATGCATCTAAGACTTTTAGTTCCTTCTGCATAAGTGTTATTAACTTACATAAGGTTGTTTTGTTAACACTGTTGATTAGGTTTAGACTAGGGTTTAGTGTAGGTGGTACTTTATTAGTATTTAGTGCTTCTAGACATTTCATTTCTCAACTATACATAAACTAACAGATTCAACTTCGTCTGTTTTGGATAAAACTGGATACACTTCTATAGGAATTTACTGTATATATCACATTATTACAAAACGTGCAAGAAACAATGTAATATTTTGCAGAAATGTCAGCATAGGCATGGTTTATTTTGTTCAGTGAGCCTGGGGTTGGGGACATGGACATCCATCAGGAAAAAAGTACTGTCGCCCTCTTTATATACAATGGTCAACTTCATTATTTTGATGAAGCGCTTCAAGATCAGATGGTGTGTTGGGTATTTAGGGCTGTTTAAGGTTGTCTGAGGTCAGGTCTCTTGGTGATACTTGCTGAAGCCGTGACAGAAACACTGATCCAGGTTGAGCTTCCAGCCTCTATTTTTAGCCTCAGCTGTTGTAATTAACCTCACCTATTAACTTCAAACTATAAAATTGCTCTCTGATCAGCAGAAGGGCATCGTGCTGAAAGAATGACCTCACTGCTTTGCTGCGACATGCATCTGCCTCCAACAGTTGCTCCGACCCTAATCCTGCTCCGATTGTACCTTCCAAGGATTAGAGAGCATTTTAATTTAGCCAATCAGTTCATCTTAAATCAACAAGGCTCTAAGTCCAGTCTGCCATGTCAAACATAAACAGCCACATGCCCTTGACCTCAGACACAAACATAAACCCTCCTTGTGCAGCCATGAAGCTGGTGACACATTTTCTTAAAGTGACGTGTTTCGTTAAGAACAATTGTATTTTTATTATATTACCTTTCGTTTTTTGATTCACAAAAGACAGGGACCATTCGCACTTGTTCTACTGTGTTTCCTCTGTGGTTTTCCCACTTCCAGCTGTGAAAGAGCATGTTATCCATGTTAGCGCTCTCTTGTGTGATTTAATCTCAGCTGGTTAAATTTCACAACTGAGGAGTGTAAAATCCCAGCTATAATTAAGTGTGCATGCAACATTTACAGCCTGAGTAAGCCCTATTTCCTTTTTCTTCTTTTTTTTTCACTTTCATCTGCATATCTCATTTCTTTTAGATCACTGCACAGTTTGTATATGAAACCCCTTTTGAGGATGCCTTGCCACAGCCACAAGTTTATAACCTCTAAGTATAAAACCATGAATTATAAATGAAAATGAAATGAAAGAAATAAATGTTTTTACATAGTCTGCATATACAGTAGCTGCTCTCTTTTCTTAGTTCTACTTTTTCATAAAGTCTTATTAGTTTTTCTAACTTAACTGCTTATAAAATGGAAATAGACTACACTCAAATAAAAGTTGTCCGTATTACTGATTGTGTTAACAAAAGTGAACTTTTCCATAGTCAACTTTAAATGCAAAACCAAATATGTATATTTCTTTAATTCAGTGTCTCCAGGTTTCATTTTTATGAATCGAATACAATAGCTCAAATATAGCTAAGCGTTTTTAAAGTTACAGGACACATACAAACAGGAAAAAAGTTAGATCACACAAAATGACATTTCTGTCATTTATTTTACACTGATATAGATTAAATCCCACATGTTTTGCAGAATGTTCACACTGCTCTCTTTAATACAATGAAAATGAATTGGAACAGACACTGTTGAGGTCCAAATGTCTAAAAACACACAATAAAAATACTTACCAAATATCTTAAAGCACCATTAAGCAGTCTAGATTAATTTTATGTCACAAAGATACTAAAATTTAAGCCATTATTCAATGAACTAAAATAGTCCTCTGCTGTATTTCTGTTTAATTATAATTGGTGATAAATTGCACAAAAGCTTAGAGATTAATCATCTGAAAAGGACTAATTGAATAATATATATATTGATATGAATATATATGAATAATATATTCAATTTGAGCTGCATACATACATTAAACTCCACGATAATTCCACAAAATTATATATAACAGAACTTGCTGCGTTAAGACCAGGGGTGTCCAGTTCTTCTCCTGTAGGCCCACTATTCTACAAGGTTTAGCTTCAGTCCTATACTTCTGAACAGGCTAGTCAAGGTCTTGGAGATTACTAACTTTGAAGCAACCGTGTTGCGGCAGGTTGAAGCATTGGCCTGCCGGGAGCAAGATTGGACACCCCTAATCAAGAATAGCAAGATGTTGTCTGAGATTTGATATCAGTGTTCACAAGAAACACAAGGATCAATGACAGTCCACATCACTGACGGCAAACTTTATTTTGCCATCTGTAAATCAAAGTTTTCCTTGTGACGAAATTCTGACTTGAGAACTTTAATCATTTTTATTATTCAGTCTGCACCTTGTAACACGGATGGAGAGAAGTTCCAGGACATTGGACGTGTCTTGTCTCATGTTCAGAACTCGTAAGAGGCTCTTCCAGTGGACTTTCCCAGGATTCAAGGCTGGAATGTTTCATTAGTGTGCTGCTATCTGCTCCATGGGCTCTCAGGACACTACAACAATGTTTAGAATAAATTATTTCCCCATGTATACCTACAAGAAGACAGTGATTTATTCATATCCTGCTCTTGGTTGCCACCAGTAACGTGGGCTCAAAGTAAAACATCGAGATCTCCTACGAGATCTCATACCTGTGGCCGCCCTCCCTCAGAGCACATTAAAGCTGAAAGTCCTGTAGTCTCAATCACTGCAGGCTCATTGTTGCATGTGGAAAAAAAAGAGCTCATGTGTCTGGGGAGATGTACACATCTTGACTTGCACAATGTAGACAGAGGTTGTGGTTTTCGGCACTCACCCCAGTCTTTAAAATAGAGGTCTGTTAAACACACTCAAAACCTATTCCATTCACCATAGCCATACACCTGTTAAAATAGAGTGCTATGTAATGATAATGATGATAACAATATTGCATTTAAAGCAGAAAAGGACATACACTCTGAAAAATAAAGGTTCTTCTCACAATTAAGTATTATGAAATATCAACTAAATAATTCTGTTCACAATTTCAACTGGAAATTTGGTGCATCCACATTGAATTTGAATCGAATAGAGGTTGACAAATAGGATGCACGATTATAATAAGTATTCTAATTTAATGCAAATAAGGCATATAATTAACACCCACAAATCCATGTTGGTGTGTTATGAATATGAAGGCACAACATAATGAATAACTCCAGTAGAGCTCTGTAGAATTCTGCTACATAAATGTAGAGTCGACGTTCACATGAAGGTAATCTCACCATCTCTTTCTCCCGGTCTCAATTTTTCTTTTTCTACGCTACACTGAACGGAGTTGTTTGTCTTCCTGGCGTTAATGTAGCTCATCTCCATCTGTTTGTGTGACAGGAAGTCCATTTTCACAAACACAGATCCAGACTGCTGTGAGGCTCAATAGGTGGCCAGTACTATGATTTAGTTCGGTTCCAAATATAAACAGCCTCACTGTTAAAAAATACAGTCTTCTAGTCTGTTACAGCTTCTCGAAAAAAGGATTAGTAATGATAATGATAATCGTGTGATCTGTCCTTCACTTGCTGGCCAGACAGCATTTTAAGGCATCTTAGCTGAACTACATGTTTCAAAAAATTTTGTTTCTCTCTCTCTAAGATGATTCTATAGCACTGCATGTGTCCTTCAAAGGCAATCCCAGAATACTACAACAGTGTTTGTCTGAACCGAACGGTTCAATAAGAATATGCGTATTACACCCCTAATAATTACACTGTAACAAGGAGACCTTAAAATAAAGTGTAACCTTTCTTTGTTATACCGTCTTGTAGTCATGATTATTGTTAAGTGCAGCATGACCAACTTGCATCTTCCATACACTTAACACGAGCAGTCACTTTATAATTGTTTTCTTTTGATCTCTATATTATATTTAGTAAAGTAATGTTTATGTTGTTGTTTACAAGGGTAACCCCTGATTTTGAGTAAGTGGTATCTACCACCAGACAGTGAATTTGTATTTAAGCTGTCTGCCATTTTTTTATTATATAGAACATACTGCACATAATCATTTATTAGGCTGCAATATGAGGTTTTTGGTCAAAATTATTCAACGTATACATTTATTTAAAGTTAAGGATGCTACCTTGTTTGAAATCAGGGTTGCTACATAAACAACATGTAGCTCTATTTGAATATCATAATTTTCCAAAACTCTTTCGTCTGCTGACTCCAAGAAGTTTTTAGAAGAGAAATGCTCCTGTTTTGCAGGTACAGGTTTGATGCCTATATTGACAGTGATCTAGGTTTGGAACATAACTTCATTCCAAGTCTTTCCTTCTGACAGTTTGAACAAAGGATCTCTGCAACTTTTTTTTTTTGAACTTTCCTAAACAATGCTTGCTTAACAGCAGCCGTGTGCTCTGTCCGTCTATCTTTCTGAATATAAACAGTCCTTTTCAGGCGTTCTCATATCCCAAACACAGAACAAAGTCTAGTATTTCCTTTTTAATGCACAGCCAAAGCCGCTGCGTATGATTGCTGAAACCAAATCCCCGCTCGAGCCTCACATTCACTCATGTTTAACCTGTCTCCCATTTTCTCCTGCGTTCTCCTTACCTCTCTGCAGTTAGTGTGGTCAGTCATCTATGTCTTGGCAGTGGAGATGTGTTTTCCACTGTACTTGGCTCTGCTGAAGTCAGTTTGTATATGTACATATGTTTTTTGTGTTGTGAAGATAATGCTCTGTGAATACAAGCATTGTTCTGGATCAGTCATAGTGCTGCTTACTCAAATGCTCCATGCTCCTTTTTACAGGAGCCAAAGCATTAACCTGCACTAAATCCACATGTTTTCATCCCTTCATCCTCTCATTTATACTGTAATTAGTGCTGGATATCCCCTGGACAATACACTCTTCTCTCTGAAAAATGTCTGTCACCATCCTGTCTTCATTCACTCCAGCGTGTACACTTGTTTGATCTGCCCCTTAATACAGAGACTCAACAGCAATATTTCCCTCTGATAAATGACGATGTCTTCAAATCAAAAATTCCACCCAAGTAGGAGCTGTAGAGAGTAATTTATTAGCATTCCTATTCATCTCAATGGCAGTTGCTCATCTACAACACTTGTGCATTTGGCCATTTTATCCAGAGAACAGTTTTTTATGAACCTACAGTAAGTTCATATGGTTGGTATGACAGCACTCTTCTTATCTCATGAGCGCACCAGCCAATCGCTTACAAACTCTAGTATGGTCTAGTATGAACATATAGCAACTTGTGAACCTCTGTTGTCATACACTTTGCATGTTTGCATGCTGCTGGTCAACATTCTGAGAACTGTTCTAAAGACTGGAATGCACTACGCCTCTTTGGAATTAGTAAATGTCCATATTTAGTAAATGTGGCCCTACAATTCCATATAGTTGGAGGACATCAAACATTTTTGTTTTCATTGGTCATGTGGCAATGAGGTGCACATTTGTGCGTGAGTTTGGTGTTTCAGAGCGACCACAACAAAAATATGCATTCTTAGCATCTGTTGTATAAAAAGCAAGTGCCTTTTTGATGTTTGTACAGATTTGGTAGTGAATCGGACATGACAAAGATATGAATAAAATGTTTGTCGTTACCTTGTTACAGTGATAAACAGTAGCTGCTGGAGAGAGATGTTCTGGCAATGCTCTCTGCCTTTTCAAGCCCAAAGTAAAGGATATGCATGTAACATAAATTTCATCATCTCTATAGTATTCATTGTACTGAATGTGTACAAACCAATTTTTCAGACCACACAAGGGCATTATTTTGCAGTCGAAAAAGCTCCTGGGCACTGCATCCACAACAGATGCCTGCAGTGATGACTACTTGTTTTGAGAGGGTCGAGAGATACCTGATACGTATTTTATCAGTCGTAACTTCTGGAGGGATATAGCAGAGACACTGGACAAAGAGGAAACATTTTAATACACCGACTACCTGTGTTCATGCAATTAAATGCAGTGTTGAAAGGCTACGGGGTTGGATGTACACATACCATGAGCATTCTCATCAAAACTGAAGTAATACTTCCAATAAATCAATCAATAAAGTTGGAAGAAAAATCTGCTGCACTCAATCATCCACTGACTCTGCATTCATAATTAGTACTAGAATTTTGTTAAAAGGATCACATTATGGTTCCATGTAGTCCCACTCATAGCTCACTAAATTTATCAGCAAAAAAAAAATCTTTCATTCTAAGTTTCTGCACTGAAGTTATAAAAAATGTCCTAAAATGCACACACACACACACACACTCATGTCTTAACAATCCGCAGGCCCGCCGGCCACTGAAGCGCTCAAGCATTCCATCCCAGACATAGAGCATCCTTTGTTTCCATGTTAGTGAATAAATGCATGTTAAATATTTACTTTACTCCAATGAGCACTGCAATCGGATCGAGGTTTATGCCCCACACATAACCTCAAATAGGCACATGCCAGTTGAGGCAAACTTTCGCATGCTCATATTTCTTTTTCTTTTTTCAGCCCCTTTCTGGGATAGAGGAAGTCGAACATTCCTGTGTAATCCCAGAGTTTGTTTTGTACAACTTTTGCTAGCAGGTCATTTATTATTGTTATTATTATTGGTGTTTTTTTTTTTAATGTAGCTTCTGTAGCTAGGTAAATCTCCCAACACACACCTCATTCCGTCTTCCTTTGTTTAATCAAGAGTCTTTCCATCCGAGTTGTCCTCTTCATGAAATGGTGCGGTGCTCTTGAGAGTGTATTTATTGTATATGTCGAAGTGTCTCACGCACACAGTGTGTAAAGCTTTGTCACCACTGACCTCTCGCATGTTATGTATAAACACAATGTCTCTCCCACAGATGCTAAGAAGAGAGCGAGTGTGTGTGTGTGTGTGTGTTCCTGTCTGCTCTCAGCAGGATTAACTCATATTTGCTACGTGTGGTTTTTGGAGGGCTTCTGAAAAGGCTAAGTAAACAGTCTATGATGAATGGTTTGGCTGTTTCCCCCTGTGCTGATGCACACAATCACCTCACTATCCCTCACTGGGTGTGGCCCACACAGCTGACCACAATGAGCTCTGTACGCCAGACAACGGTCCTCGTGAAACCCAATCGGGCTAGGGAAGCAACTCTTCCACCCCCCCTCAACCCCGACTCTAGAAATAACCAGAGAACTTTTCCTGAAATCAAATATATTTCCTAGTTCTTTACCAAGCCATAACCGAGCCGGAGAGAGGAATATTTAGCTGTGCGATGTGAGATGCGTGGCAGATGTATCTTTTAAGTCTGCACACTCAACCCAGAACTCGATGTACATTCTGCTTCTTTGCAGAAGCTGCATCAAAGCAGCTTGCGGTACAGTGCAAACAATTAAATAGACTTTGGCAGCCCATGACAGTTTCATAATAAACCGGGAAAATATAAATATATATATTTCTTAATAATGGATGTATAACAGTATTTTTACACAGTCCCATGGCATTTTGTAGGTATTTAATGTTTTGACGAATTGGTGGCTAATTCATATGCATGATTAGCCTGGTCTCCGCGACTATTAAGCTCATAGGAGCTTTAGTCTGGCCAAGCTACCTTACTACCTGTGTCCCTCAGATGCCTCTGTATACTACTGGATGAATCTACAACCAATCAGATCACTCATTCCGATGACGAATGCGTAGCAACGGAATCTGAAGTCACCGTAACCAATTGTAGCTAGTTTCATTAAAGCAGTAGGAAAATGTCTTTACTTACTTTAATTACTTCTGCTCGGTTTTCAAGGAAAACCTATAATTTCTCAAAACAGCTGCAACAGCAGAGTCGAACGATTGTTGCTGCTTGGTACACACCATGTTTTAAAGCTGGTATGGTCGCAGACCGCTGCGTCATTGCGCTACACAGTCATGCGGGATGGGGGGGGGGTTCGTTTCTTATTGGTTCCCACTTTTTTGGGAACAGAAACTGCAGCTTTGCCAGACTGACTTTGCTCGCGAAATGAATGTAGCGTTAAAGGAAGTATGGGCAGGCCCAGGCTAATGCATGATCCCATTTGAACATTTTGATTCACATCATACAAATTCATAAAAAAACTGGAACCGTGTAAAATAGTTACCCGTGAAATAGTTTTTAGCAAAATTACAAAAAGGCTGTGATTTATTTAAATATGTAGGGCCAGGCTCACTTAACATAAAAGATTAGCGCAGTTACAAAAAAGCGCAGATGGGAGGCGAAATTCTCCATGTGATTTACTGACAATACACACATTAAAGTACTGATTTCCATAATGACCAGCGCAATCTACCCAGGGCAGCGCAAATTACCACCTGCTTAAGACATGCATGTTAAATAATGGCGCAAATACTGGTAATTAGAAAAGTGCACGTTAGTAAATCGCATTTTAATGCTCTCTTTCCCATAAATTTGGCATCTGAAAGGGAAACTCCTACAAATGCATGCCTTTTTAGCTCAAATTCTGTGTTTTAGTAAATCCTGACAGTAATATTTTAATTTTAAGTAATTCTGTCCTGTAGTCTGTTGAACTGCATTTGTTTTAGTTTGAAATGCAAAACTATTTGTACTCACGAGTAGCTCATGATGCTGTGTCTTTAGCACTTTGGTTGACAGTAAACTCCATCTTTGCATGAGCAATTTTAACATATATTTGGGAACTCTGGCAAGTGAATAAATTATGACACAATATTAATATTTAAATCATAAAAATTACTTATCTGAATACTTACAACCTTGGTTTAATCCTACTATACTGCATATACACCTAGAATAAGACAAGGGTGGTGTATTAGAAGTGCAGTTATAAAATGAGTGTGTGTGTCTAGAAGAGCTGAATCTCATAGCTTTGTTTGAATGTGTCAAAGAGAAACTCTTTAAATAAAGTAAAGAAGGAACTAATTAATCAGAAGTGACTTGTGGTTGCATGGTTTGATAGATGATGAGTTTAAGTCGTTGGCAGCGGTGTAAAACAGGAACAACAGGTCTTCAGTTGAATTTTACAGGGTTGGTACTCTTCCCTGCTGTCTGGATTTGTTCTGTATTTTTCATGCACATTGTTTAATAAATGCACTAGGTTAAGAATAACATAATAGTGAACAAAACCCAATCAGTTTCATAGAAATCTATGAGCATTTCTGGCAAGAAGCCTACTGTGTGATATTCCACATCAGTGTGTAGTTACAGAAATGCAGCCATGACTACACATATTTTAATATTTCTTTAAAATCTATGCAACATACAAGAAGAAAAAGTTTTTTTTCGGTAACACTTTATTTGAAGGTGTCATAATACTGAGTAATTCCCTAGTAGTAGTAGCCGTTGTGTTTACATGAAACAAAATGTATTTATCGTGTAACTAAGTACTGGAACAGCCTGTAATTAGAGTTTGTAATCATGTAGATGTAACAGACAGCTACTGTTACACATATGTTACAGACCGA
>JAUCMU010000030.1:518408-541122 GCA_032275025.1 Enteromius treurensis
TCTTATATAGACAGGTGTGTGTCTTTCCTAATCAAGTCCAATCAGTATAATCAAACACAGCTGGACTCAAATGAAGGAGTAGAACCATCTCAAGGATGATCAGAAGAAATGGACAGCACCTAAATTAAATATATGAGTGTCACAGCAAAGGGTCTGAATACTTACGACCATGTGATATTTCAGTTTTTCTTTTTTAGTAAATTTAGTGGAAAATGTAAGGGGGTCTGAATATTTTCTGTACCCACTGTATATACAGCAGGCTAATCAAAGGTCTGAATTCTGGGTCTGTATTATTAAAGGTGTTTTTTGTGTTTGAACTGGTTTTGAAAGTGGCACATTTGGCATTGCTTGAGGATCTTTCTAAGCATCTCTAAGGCAAGAGCACATTTTAAGGGAGCGTCATATTTTTGATGAGAGGTTGTGCTCAAAGGCCTTACTTAGCCTGTATGGTTTGGCTGTAATTTTTGCAAATGACTAAACCAGATTCAATATTAACAAGATCTTAAAAAAAAATTCATTCACTTGTGAATAAGACATGTTTTATTTTTGTTGTTTTTCTTTTTTGGCTGCCCTCAACTTGTTTAATCTAATCACATGTTTATTAATTAACCATTTAAATCTTAATAATGGACATTTAATTCCCTACATAGCCTAAAGGCCAATCACACCAAGTGTGATAAATATAAAGATAACAATAACTTTATTTGTGTCCATACCAGCAAACGATACTGTGTGTTTTTATAAGCTAATCTGTTTTACAATGATAATTAATGCATGTATTCATTAGCTTATGTACTTGCATAGCATACAGCATACATTAATTACATTTATTAATTAAAAGTTAGTCAAGTGCAAGAAATGACGTTCAATTTGTTTTCATTATGCACAATTTTGTTTTATAATGCACTATAGTAAGCCATAGGTCTTTGCAGTAACATCTTTTGTGTATTTATTTAGGCAATGGGATCACTCAGTTTCGAGGGGGGATTTCTCATGACACCGGCTTGCAGTGTAGTGCACCAATGTGTGCCGTATGCCTACTACTTTACCTGTAGGTTAACTGATTTGTGACATGTGCAATGGCCCCGGAACTCCCAAGTATTCGAGCTCACACGGTGTACACCCAGCCTAATGAATTAGTTATGGATTTTATATAGTTTTTTTGCTGTTCAAGCAAATCATAGAGCTCTAATAAGATTTACTACGGTCTCCCGTTTTACCCCTATATGGCTTACAAATCTTGTGTGCGAAAACACATCGGTCATCGAGATCTTTGTAAATCTGCACCATGGAGGCGATCAATAACCAGTCATGCTGATTGATTAATGCAATGTGGAAAATTTGTCTTAGATAATTGCTTCAATATCGTCAAAGCCACATTCATACATGTTGTTTTGTGTAATGTTTAGTTGAGTTAATCTAAACATTTAGATTACAGCGACTGGTTGAAGGCATAGACAGATGGCCTGCCTATTGCAGCGTACAAGTCACTGAATATATTAATCTCTTAGCAATCTAATATTTATGTCCATTCCCTTCCCGTTCCAATTTCCAGCTCAGTTCTCTAGAGAATCTAGGAATCTGGGAATTCATCACACATCTTTTGTCACCTTACGTCTTTTTGTAAAAATGGATGCTATTATTTTATTGACCACCATCTGAAAAAAAGCTTTTATAAACACTTGCTCTTTTGCAAAGGATTTCATGATTAGCATCCAAACATGAGATCTATACAGATGTTAATGATGAACAGTGTTTCTGTAACTTCCTTTCTGTTCTGTACAGACTTTGTTTATTTCCCTTCATTAATTTTAAGCGCACCAGGGCCCTTTTCTTCAGATTACCGGTTACTGATTTATCTCTAGATTTAGCTGTTGATGATTTATCTTGATCCTGGGTTGTTCTCTTCTTTGAATCTCATCTTAAAGTTGTCATAGCAACAGGCCTGCAAATTCAACTTTGCTTGAAATTGGGTTTATTCCAAAAAAAAAAAAGATTATTGTTTTGCATTTTTAAGTGTAGGAGTCTGTTCCAGCCATTATGTAGTTTGTATATTGCACTGGCTTTTATTAAAGAATAAAAAACCTTACAACACACATACAATTATAATACCTCATCGTGTTTTTGATTGCCGGAGGACAGTTAATGCTAATAACTTTATCCATTTGAATTAGAGCTAGACTGCAATCATTATATTTGTCCACGTTATCTTAGTCACCGGTATTTCTTTTGGGGCTTTCTCTGATTTGAGGCAGGGCATCAACATGAACATTGGACATAGCGTCATTGAACAGCATGGCCAGCGATTAGGATTGGTTGATGCTTTAAGAGGTCTTGTGGTGAAGAAGTCCCAGTTTGAAATCAGGAACTCTTCTAAAAGCTGTTCCTGGCTACAGATTGACCTGGATACTGTTTCTTTTCAGCGGTTCCTAGTCCCTGGTAAAGAGTACAGTTTTAGAATTCTGTAATGGGACTGGCTGAATTCAGACTTCAGTTAACTCATCCTCTAACGCTGTCGTTTGCTTTTAGTGTGTTTTGTAGCTTTTAATTTGCCTTTTGACTAGTACATCTATAGTTTTACGAGTTTACTTAAACAGTTATAATTGTGATAATGGTCGTGTGTTTATGAAGTAAATAAAAGAGGACCTCTCACAGCCTTATACTACACGAACACACACACACACACACATTCATACACTGACTGAAATGTCATGCAGACATAATATTCTCACATCACCATCCATCCATCCATTCTATCTTTCTGTAAGATCTTAAACATTTCACACTCACTTTATCCTTACACTTGCGAGACAAACAGTCTTCAAGACTGCCCATACACTCTCACAATGTGCAAAAAAACAGCTAATCACTGAGGCAGTACCCTAAAGAGACATCTTTGTACCTTCTTTAAGGGTGCATATAAGTAAATTAGAGTATTAGTGACAGTATATGAAGTAAATGTGTGCTTCTTCATTTTTTTTAAAGACATGTCTAAATTGTTAAAATAAGGGATTTTTTCCCCCAAACTGATCACCTCCATGCCATGCCGAATTGAGGCAGTAATTAAAGCCAAGCATTGAGTACATATACAGTAAATGAACATACTTTTCAAAAAGTATGAAGTATTCTCATTTATTGGTTGGTTTTTGTTAAATGTGAGCCTAAATCATTGTGGGCACATTTCTGGTCTCTTTGAGTAAAACGGCTCATATACAGAATTAGAGTGATTCATTATGCCATTTTTAAGGCTACAAAAAATGCGTAATCTTCTACAATAGGTTGCGAAGTGAAAAAAAAATGTATGCGCTCATTTTCCAGCGATTCGTTTGAAGCAGTTTCATGCAAATTATGCAAAAGAGGTGGAGTTCGAATGAAACTTTTGTGTGATGGGTTGGCTCAGACCAAGTGGATGGAAAAAAATATTGTTCGCGCAGTAAGGGGGAAAAAAATCCATAAAACATGGAAACCAGAATGTGTGTATGTATTTTTAGCTGAGTTTACATGAGAGGTTTTCAGTCTTTGTGTGTTAGGAATGGAAAGCAGCAGCTGGATCTTGTGTTTCTTGCACAGTGAGAGTACTTGACTCTTGGCGTTAATTCGGGTATATAAGGAGCATAAAATATAACCTTGTTGTGATGTTGGGTGCCAGAATCGACGTAATACAGCCTCAAATTACAAATATGATGCCACTGCCAGACAAAAAGCCGACGACGTCTGTTAAACACGATAAAACGTCTGGACAGAAATGCTTGGGTATGCACACTTTTATCAGAAAAGGATCAATTAAGTATTGTCTGTTGTTGTTATGGGCAAGTTTATAAATGTCGTTTAAAAATAGGGGGGCAGTCGTGGCCTGTAACCCAAAGGTTGTGGGTTCGAGTCCCAGGTCTGGCAGGGACCCTTGAGCAAGGCACTGTTCCCCCAACTGCTCCCCGGGCGCTGCAGCTATGGCTGCCCATAGTGTGTGTTCACGGTGTGTGTGATCACTTCTCACTGCTGTGTGTGTGCACTTGTGCAGAGCACAACTTCCTAGTATGGGTCACAATACCTGGCCACATGTCACGTCCTTTCCTTTCAAATCATGTGTAAGTGTAAATGCATGGTTGTGATTAATTGTAACTGTTTTGAAACTTATATGATAAATAGCGGTTACATAGCACCTAGCACCAAATTTTCGAATTTGACAATATGGGACCTTTAATTGTTTTGAGAGACTTATTTATGCTATTTCCTCTGATTTATGGGAGCTGGCAGTCACTGCTGTGCTCTTTTGTTGCTATTGCTATTCCCTTAGCAACAGAAACTCTTCAGGGTGTTAGGGACTCAAGAAACAAAAGGGCTGTCGAAGTTGTGAAGTGAACACTTTCAGATTTGCAGTTAAACCTAAGAACAAGTGAATGTGTCGTATATAATTAAATATTTTGCTTTAGTAGACCTCTTTTTTTCCCCCTCAAAATCATTTATTTCAAACGTTTTTACAGTATACATCGGCAGGGTGGGTATTATATTTGGGGGTCCTTGGCGAAAAAGTTTGAAAACACAGAGAGTGGGCCACTGTAAAGATATCTGCTGGCGATTCCTCAGGTGATGCGGGCTGTCTGTGGTTAAACATCAGATAACTTTCACATCCACGTACTGTTGAGTCTTTGTCTGTAGAGTCACACGACACAAGCACATGCACACAATCACGGTCTCATCTGAGATTGTCTGTCTGTGAAGGGACGTCTGCAGTCTTGTCAGTGTCATTAAGCCTGCGGCTGCTGCGAAGCACCTCAGGAAAAGCCTTATTAAGCTGCTCCCTGCGGATACGGCCCTACAGGAGCTGTCTGTCTACCCAGCAGCCCCAGCGTGACTGCGGCTCACAGGCGTCTAGCACACAGGTGGAGGATTGAGACCAGCCCCCAGAGGATGCAAACGGCTGTGACTGTTTAGAGACACACATATATCACTCCTTTAGTAGACATGTTATCTGTGTGTGTGCTGAGTTGACTGCCTGCTGTGACTGACACTGAGTGACAATGGCACCTGGTACACAACAAAAAGATCTGCTCCCTACCCCTAAACACACACATAAAGAATCTCTCTAATGGCTGTCTGACTCTCATGCCCCTTTTCTACCAATATTCTGCTACTTTTGGTGATAAACTTTATAGTCACTTATATATCTAATAAATATAAATCATGCAAGACCTTCGTTGTAAAGAAGTATTCAACTCATTTTTAATTGATGTCAATTTAAACTACGTTTTGAATTAAATGCATGCAATTAACTGTACATTCAGTATGGACTTAAGTATAATAAGACTATCAAGTATGTTGTTTGCCTTTAAAAAAAAGAGTAAGATAAGCTAGTAATTTTTCCTAGGTGCGTTCCTAAGATTTGTCTCGTCTATGAACACTCCATGTGATTCCGCTTTCAATTTTGTCCCAGACATGCTATTTGATCTCGGACAGTAGCATGATGCTACCTTTTAGACTAACCTAATCCATCGAATGAGGATCGTTCCTTTAATGCCTAAACTTGCTGTCTAGGTAAACCTCACTAGGTACTGCAACAAATCATAACATTCTTATATTCTTCATATTTATACAATGTCGGTTTCATTTTTTTTTTTTTACAGATTCATCTAAAGAATCGTCTAAAGAGAAGAAGGAGAAAGACTCTGGTAAAGAGAAGGAGCCGAAGCCGTCGTCTAAAAGAGAGTCGTCAAAGGAATCCTCGAAAGAATCTAAAAGAGAGTCTACAAAAGAGTCAAAGGACAAGGAGTCAACCAGAGAGAAGGAGTCATCAAAGGAGTCTGGGAAGGAGAAGACAAAGGTGTCCAGGAAGTCATCGGTGAAGGTCAAAGAGAAGAAGTCAGAGGCAGGAGACGGTTGAATACACTGGCAGCAGCTGCACTGATAAAACTCGCTTTTTATTAGTCGGCGTGTGTCTGTGGAAAAGTTAATACCTCATTCTGCTGTTTTTGCTGTAATTCTAGAGTTGATAGCACAGTGGCAGAAAAAGCAAGCGGACATGTAGGAGGAGTTTATATTTAAACGCAGCTGTCTGCCACTGCAGCATGTAGTCTGTGTGTCCTTCATCTCCTATTGCTCAGAAAGCCACCTGCGCCGCCCGGCGTGATGTCTGATCACGGCCCAGAATAACCACACCACCTTATCTCTGCTGTCAGAAATCAGAGAGCTTTTGAAATGCCTGAATTTGAATTAAAGTCACAAACAGGATGCTAATCCTAAAATAGGATGAAATTCATATGGAAGCATCGTTTTTACTTATTTCCTATTTTTTTTTCTCAAGACCCAGAGTCATGTCATCGAATCAAAAACGCTTTCAATTCTTAAATTCTGAATTGTGCACAACACTATTGTGTATTGTCTTCACGAAGCTGGAGAGCGAGACATGCAGTTGCTTATAAACACAAATTTGATATACCTATTATATACCTACATCACAAATCTGAGGCCATAGCAGTGGATAATCATGTACAGACTATTTTTATAGTTAAATGTGGTCTTAGAAAAAGCAGTGTGTGTAGATCATTTTGTCTTGTTTATGTTCCATACATGTAGAAATTTGTCAATAATCTACCTTTACATTGTAAAAGTCATCAGAAACGGTCACGATCCCAAAATATCACATGGTGTCACATTTTATATGAAGATTTTTATTCGTAGTTCCTTGTTCGAGTACTAATAGGTTGTAAGGTGATCTTTTGGTGTCAGCTATGTATTGTGAGGAAACATTTCCCTTTAAACCTGAAACATTAGAGAGATCCATCTCTCTCTGTAAATCCATTTCACTGTCAAATGAGGCAATACAAATGTCACTCAATAATATAATTTACAATATTAAAATGTGCAAACGTTGCAGCGAGATGAACTCTTTTGTGGGTGTGGGTCTGTGTGGACCAAGATTAGATGTTTAATGGAGTTTTTTGTGGTTTTGCATGCATTGTTTCTGTATTATGTTGCCTCATTTTGGCAACTGGATAGGGCCATTTGTCTAGATAATAATGTCTCCCCTCCGTACAAAATCATCTACTCCTTACAGTGCTGATCTGTGCGGCTATTAGTGGGAAGAAATGAGTCATATATCCCACATCTATACATAGTCAATGTAAATCACACTACAGACTAGAGCAGTGATTTCCAACTGGGGGTACTTTGAACGATTTGCTATTTTTAACATGTCAAACCAAAATTATAACTTTAACGCAATATTTTTTTTAGTCATTGTCTTCGTAGAAATCGGTTAAGGGGCTTCACATTGACAGCGATGTGACTTCATTCCTTTTCAGTGAGATAGTGGAACATATACTGAGATGCAGTAATAGAATATGTCCAGTAATATGTCCAAAATTTGTAAAACGAAAAGTACCTAGATGACCGACTACTTCCGGCAAGATTCTGAAGTGTATATCCAGTGGGTACATTAGTCTCCTATACTGTAAGTCCCATGAGATTTGCAAATGGCAGTAAAGCAACGCAACTGATACTGTAGGTTCCATGACCATGACAACAATAATACCTTCATATGCAAAACACAATATACAGAATATGTCTTTTTTTAATGTTTGTGTAGTAGACGATTGTGAGAGAGTACATCATTTTGGATGTTTTTTCCCACAGCTTTAACCAACTTGCAAAAATCGCAAAGAAAGCTGGGTAAGGTGGTTGAAAAATGGCCATTGATGGGGAACATCTACACAGTGCACAACTAGTAACTAATGCCATTTAACCCTTGTAAAATCCATTTTAATACATGCGATTTGAACATGAATAAGAGAACATGAATTAATCTCTGACATAACCAGACAGACATAACAGGTGGATTGTCTTATTACAACACACCGCAGAGCAGATGCCTCACCATTCACAAACTTAAAATAGTACCATCAGCTTCTTTCTAGCATCATCTTTGTCCTATCAAGTCACAGAGGATGGTTTATCACTCACTGTTGGTAATTAAACCAATTAAAGGTGATTATTCTAATTGGATCTAAATAAGAAGATTTGTCAAACCCACTGTAATTGCTTGGGCTCGGCAAAAGGGATTGTCACCAAGGTGAGTTGAATTTCCAAGACACTAGACACCGGGCTGCAAGATCTCCAGTAAAAGTGCTCTTTGGCGCTATCTAGTGACTAATATTAAAGGAATTCTCTGAGAGGTCTGTCTTGGTGGTCAGAAGCACGTCTGCCTTTAGAAGTCAGTTAGTCTCAGGACATATCATTTTGTCAAATATAAGTAGGCTAGGTCTTCCCCAGCTTCATTTCTGTAGTTATTAAGCTGACCTTTGAAATGCAGATGGAACAATCCTTTGTGCTCGCAGAAGACACATTAGCACCTACTTTGAGTAATGGTCAATGAATGAAGTCATTGTTATTCTAAGATTGAAAATTACATGCAAAAGGCATGTTCCTATCCCGTGCCTTTATAATAGGCTGCAATTCTTGTTTGGTGAGAAAGTCACACGAGTGTGCCCATGCTGAATGCTGATATGTTGAGGTACAGATAGGGGCGGATCTCGCAACACCTCAGCGTACGGCAGATCTGCGGGATTATAAACCCACACATGCGTTTAAATAGAGAGGGGCAGATATCTGCGCGGACTGGAGGACGGCCCAATACCGCGGGAATGTTTAACTGCAGCTCTGGAGCTGGAGGAGTATCCGCGTCGCCAGAAATGACCAGCAGTGCGCATCTGTGCGTCCGTCAGAGAAGAACCGGAGACCAAAGCAGAGCGCTCTGACCAAAGACTGGATATCTCGGTTTGGATCATGGCAGTGTCATCTCTCCACGCGCTCGTCTCCAGAAGACCTTTGGATCTTATCTCTGTTTTAAACTCTTTGTGGAGTTTGTGACCTGCAAACCTGGATCTTCTGAAGGTTGCTTCGCCGTTGACGTGTTTTTTATTTTTATTTTTGTGGGACCGCTTTTGTCACGATGTTGAGCTGACTGGGCATCGCGCGCGCTTGCCGAAGATTGACTCCTCATGACACCAATGTCCCTCTCTCTCTGGATCTTAACGAAGACCGTTTCTGCAGGCTTTGGATACTCTATTTATTCATTTTTTCTCTCTCCCCCCATGCGTCTGGAGTGAATTTAGGATGCTGTGTCTGTCTCCTCCAGTAACCTACAACCTGTTATTCTGGTTTTTAATTCTCCAAACGCCACATTTAACTGCACCTTTAATCATCGGTAAGTATCATAAATAAACATGCATAAGAATTCATAATATTATCAAAAAATCTGCATAAAACATCAAATGTTAGACATAAAATGAAGATGTATATTCGAAATATGTGTATTGGAATTGGTTTTGATATTTCTATTATTGAAAATTGAAATAAAAACTCTTTAATGGTTATTTTAAAATGACTTTGAATTTGAGAGTGCGCTTTAATAGTAGCCCTCAGATTTGAAGGTTGATGAAAATATTTCAGCTGGGTAGTTATGTGTATAAATTATTCCACAGTGTCATTACACGTGCACTTGTTAAGCAGCACAATAAGCTTATAGCGAAAACGAAACAATTGCCAGTAAGTATGTGGCTCGTTAGTTTTACTAGTATCACTCGGTAATCCCTTAAATACAGAGTAACACTGTAAAATGAAGCGTGGCCTACATTCCGTTATGTTTTGTAAACTCTACTTAAACTAAACACGAGCACTTTGGAGACCCCCTTATTCGCTCATCCTCGACTGATTTAGTTATTTGCAGGCTTTAATTGATGTTTTTATGGTTAAATGAAATGATTAGAGGAAATGTTTTTTTTCATTCAGGTACGGAGGCTAGCTGTGAGAACGAGGGAGAAGTGTTACACATCCCCAACATCACAGACAACCCCTGCATCTCCTGCGTCTGTCTGGTGAGAAAACCCTTAGAACTCAGACTGAAATATGGTTAAATATTGGTAGTGCAGTAAGTTTGCAGTCATTTCTGTTGTGAGGCAAACAAGATTTTTCAGTCGTACAGAATAGACCTAATATACAAGAGATGCAGAGTACAAGCAATAGCATTTTTGAAATATAAAGTATAGTTACATTTTAGGGAACTCAGGCAAATAATATACAGCAACAACAAAAATAGACTACTCACTTCAGCTTAATAATTTATGCTTACTCTTTATTGTGGGGTAGTCCACTTTAGACATTCTAGTAGCTATAGCGTAACTTTGTAACTACGTCAACTACATGCCAACTAATTCTCATTCATTTGCAACTACATGTCTACTTACTCTCAGTGTAGACTGTTAGGGTAGGTGTAGTGTAGCGGAAGTTGACATTCTTGGAAAGTTTTTCATAGTCAGTATGTTATATGTTGCACTGGGCCCATCGAAATGAAGTCTTCGAAGTTATTAAGCAGATGGTCTACTATGACTCTAATGACTGCATGTAGTTGCACATTTACGTACTGCGAATGTCTAAAGTGTACTATCGAGTTAGTGTGCTAGGGGAATAGGGGAATTTACAATAGGTACTCAGTGGTTAAAATTTGAGTTCTGAGAACTTAAAAGTTGCATGTATTCAATGTAACTACTGTAACTACTTTAATCCACATCTGTCTCTGTTCTGATCACAAAAATCATCGGTCTATGTTATGCGTCTGCTACTACTCATCATAAAGAGACTGATGTAAGAACAAGAGTCAAACAATGTGGCTTTCACAAGGTTAGTGCGTGAGAGCTGATACGATGGGTTGATGAATGTCTCGTATTGATTTAGTTGATGAATAGAGATCAATACAGGAAGTTTTATCTGTGAAAGATGATGCTGCTCTTCATGTACATGCATTCGTCTGCTGTTGATGGGGATGTCATGAACCAAACGTGATTGAGTGAACCTGATCTGTAAAGAAAGCAGATCACGTACCGTACTAAATTTCATGGCGTTATCCTTGTCACGTTGTCAGCGAGTAAAATTATTACACGCAGTGCTGAATGATAAGGGATTGTCCTTTACGTATTCCTGTTTATCGACAGAATCAGAAAGCAGACTGTAAGCAGGAGAAGTGCTCACCGCTGGCAGAGGATTGTGCGCTGGTGGTCAAACAGACAGGAGCCTGCTGTGAAAGATGCAAAGGTCAGTTCGATGATCTATGACCAATAACTGCAACTGGTTGTTATTATGTATGTCTGGTCGAACAAACTTCTTTGGTACATTAGTCATACTATATAGACTTGCTATGTTTAACATTGCTGCCACCTTATGGTTGAGAGACACCATGACTCTTTACAGCTGAGATCTTGAGGTTCTCTTTTTCTCAGACATTTTATTTGAATGGGTTTCCATCTGACATTCCTCCGATAATGAACTATAACCAATATAATACACTTATAATCATTTATAAATAAGAGTTTACACTGTAAAAAAAGTGCATATAAAAAGTTTTTGGAGTACATTTTAATAGGAAATATGGTCCTGCTTTATATTAAGTGTCCTTTACTGTACTATATACTTACATTTTAATAAATCATTTGATACAATTCACTTATTGTATACATACATGTTTTTACATTGAACTTATATTTTTAAAAATACCTATTTGTAGTTACATCTGAAATGGATGTCTGTAATTACATTTACAATTACACCTTAAACCTATCCATACCACCAAACCTGTCCCTAACCTTACCCGTATCCCACCTCAGTTTACAATACAATATGACCACAATAAGTACATAGTAGTTATGGCCACCTAATAAAGTATAAATACTATTATACTCCAGTCTTTCTGTTTTCATGTTTAGTTAAATGTTATACTTGCTGTAATTACTGCCATTTGTTTCAGTGTACATTGCTTGAATTCTGACCATCCTCTCTCTCTGCAGGCTGTCAGCTCAAAGGGACGTCCTACAACAGTTCCCATCACTGGATCACCCCCGTGAAACCCTGCGTCACATACAGCTGTCAGGTGGGTCACTCTCATCTGCGTCTTGGGAATGGCTGGACAGATTTACTATGTTAAAGTTAACAGCTGTAAGACGTGTGCATGGAGTCTAGTAGTAAGAAAAACAGGAGCAGACAAACGAATGAGTAATGAAGCAAGCTGACTGCTTTAATAAACCACTGGTTTGAATGAGAACGTTTGGGGAAAAATAACATAGCAATTATAATGTAGATGAAATAGTTCTTGAGTACGTCCTACCTCACCTCACGCACGATATGTGCATTTTCATTATATAAGTAATTATAACCTTCCAATAAAAATATGAAAGTAAACATTAAATGGGATTGTAAAGAGATTTTTTTCCCCTTTGGACAGGAAGGTGTCATCACTGAAGCAGAAATGAGGTGTGTCATTCACTGTAAGAATCCCAAAAACCACCCAAAGAAATGCTGCCCAACTTGCCCAGGTGAGTCAATGTTAGAATGTGTTTGTCATACAGTTCAGAATCCTAGACATTGATGTGCACATGTCCTCAATCACTTCACTTCATTAATTACCGGCAAAGCTTAGTTGTTTATCTTAGTTGTGTGTGAATATCTCTTGCCAGTCAGCCAGATTCTCATCCTAGTGCTTATTCATGTTTTGGATGTTCACAGGCTGTATTTTCGAGGGAAATTTATATAAAGAAGATGAAGAGTTCCATCCTGAAGGGAATCCCTGTATTAAATGCATCTGCACTGTGAGTTTATCTGCTAAATCCTTACAAGCGTTCTGGCCACTCTGCTATGACTAGGGTGACCATACGTGCCATTTTTCCCAGACGCGTCCTGCCCAGGATTTCCATATTGGCTAAAATCTCTAGATTTTGGGTTTGTTTGCGTGTGCAGACCGATCGGCGTATGACATCGCTTCCTTGTGTTTTCGAAGCGGTCCTGAAGTACTTTGAATCCTGGCCAGGATGGAACATATGGTCATCCTAACTACGAGCAAACAATTGCATTCCATTTCAGATTGTAAACATTTAGTATTCAAACATTCAATGTAATAATAATTCCAATACTTTTAGGGTACAACAGGGCTAAAGGCACCTCATAGGGGTCATGACATGGATTTTTCCATTATTTTAATATGTTCTTTGAGGTTTACTTATAATGTTATATAAGTTAATTATATAGCTTTAATAATACTTTAATATTATAAAAAATATATTATATAACAATTACGTTTTTTTCATTAAAAAACAAATAAATATGTGGGAAAAAAAAAAATCTAAAATGACAATTTTTTTTGGTAAATGGCACATAACACACACAGGTTCACCCAATCTCATGTTAATCTTGAGTACCTACCTATAGAGCAAGAGAGTGACAAGCACTTGTGCCCATTGCCAACATATACGTCCTTGAACAAAACTGAAAAAAGATAAACAAGACTGTATATTGAATAATTTGACAGAATCTGATTTGCTGTGCTTGTTTTCTTACTCTATATCAGTGTCACACAGTAGCACATATTGTTCAGTGAAATAACAGATGTATGCTTTGATGTGCTGATGTGTGTTTCAGGGAGGGCAAAGCATGTGTCATAAAGTGGTGTGTCCTGTTCTGTCCTGCCCATCTCATCTCACCCACAATCCACCTGGCCAGTGCTGTCCTAAATGCCGTGGTAAGGTATTTACTTCTCAACATTTAAGGGTAAAAAAAACCCCAAAATACAACAAAACAAACAAAAAAACATCCAAGAGACCCAAAGAAATGGAAATTCTTAGTACAGGCCAATGAATATCATACATGCCGGATATACACTGTATTATAAAGCTTCCAGATCACTTTTAATATTTGGTTTCCTTGTTGCCTCTGCTTAAGTCACATTTTTAAAGAGATTTAAATTTGAAGTTTGAACAGGCCACTAAAGAACATTTTACAACTGATGCTTTAAACAAGCATCAGTAGATATTAGCTGTATCCTGATGGTCATCAAACTTAATATTTTTGTCTGTAGTCGAATCTAGTATGCTTTCATGTTAAATGTGAAACAACAGGGTCTTTTTTGTCTTCTCCAGGTCAGAGGAGGGTGTTTGACTTGTCACCCGGCAGCTGTTTGTTCCACAGCGAGGTCTATGAGAACGGTACATCCATTAGCCATGACAACTGCACCACCTGCACATGTGTGGACTCTACGGTGGTGTGCAGGAAGAGATGCTCACCGCCTGGCAGCTGCCATGGCAGTGCGTGCTGTGAAGAGTGCCAGTCTCATCTGAAGATGGAAGATGTGAAATACTGCAGGGTGAAGAGCAAAATCTATAGGGTGAGGCATCCAAGAACAGGGACAAAAAACACACGTGAACATCTAGCTGAAAAATATATCAGTGGAGAATGGTGTATATAACTTTGTCTCTTTCTGGTTTAGGATGGTGACAGATGGTCATCTGCTAACTGTTCTCTGTGCACCTGTCTTAAGGGAAATATTGAATGTCAGCCCAAGATCTGTGTTCCTATTACCAGCTGTCCCTCTGTAAGTTCTGTTTCACAACGCTCTTAAAGACACCTGACCAGTTTTATGTGAAGTCGTCTGTTGTTTATAGTCACACGTTATAATTTATAGAGTGTAGATGGTGTTTCCACTGTAAAAAGGTCAATGTGAAGCTTCAGAAAAAAGACTGGTGGTTTGAAAGTCAGCTTGAGAGCAAGAGAGGAAGTTTCATTACAATGTGAGTTAAATGTGTAAATGGAGTCTTGATTAAGACAACGTTTACCTCACGTTTTGTAAATGTGTGTGTTCCTGATATGAGTGAACAAATACCAGAGTGAACAGCTGTTACATTTATATGGACAAAGACTGCTCCCCAGCTCGGCAGTTTCATCTGGCCAAAAAATCTCTGGTGGACACAAGGCCTAAATATATTTTGTTTGTAGTTGCACCCAGCAATGCTTAAAAAATCTGTTCAATTTTATGTCTCCCACTGTATGCAAGTCTGTCACTACACAATGTTTTTTTATTGTTTTTCAGAACAAGATACTGAATCGAACTGGATGCTGTCCTGTTTGCACTGATAGTAAGTTGACTTCCTCACATGATACACTGTGAATCAGGTAGCCTGTTTTATACAATTCCAAGCTTATCTGTTACACCAATTACACACTACTTCCATGTTTTACATAATTTTGCCCACAATTATGCATTTTTGTAAGTCATCGTTTTACTACAAATATCCTCTCTGTTGCTCTTTTTTTTTTAACCCCAGAGCCAGGTGTGTGTACTGTATTCGGAGACCCTCACTATAACACTTTTGATGGCCGCACCTTTAACTTCCAGGGCACGTGTAAATATGTGCTCACTAAGGACTGCTCCCCAGCGGCCAGTTTCACAGTGCTGGTGAAGAACGATGCCCGCCGCACACGCTCTTTTTCATGGACCAAATCAGTGGAGCTGCACACATCAGGCCTGAGCATCAGCCTCCACCAACACCTGACCGTCCGTCAGAACGGCACACGCATCGCTCTTCCCTTCCATAGCACAGGCGTCCACATTGACCTGGATGGATACCTGCTGAAACTCACCACCATTGCAGGTAAGGCCAGCCCCTGCTATGGGATTTTCATAGGTTCATTTACATAGCTTTTGGAGAATCAGAAGGGTTTAATTGTGGCTGCGTCACAGTTCTATTGTGAAGTATTATTACTGTTTAAAAGGCCTTTTTCAGCATCATCACATGATTTTCAGGAATCTTTCTGACATGCTGAATTAGTGCTCGAGGATTATTATCAATGTTGAGAAGAGTTTTTGTTGTGTAATATTTTTGTGGAAATTGTGATATACTACAATTCAAAAGTTTGGGATAAATGAAAGAAAGAAATACTTTTAATCAGACACTTAAAATTGATCAAAAGCAGCAGTAAAAAAACTAAAAAAGGATGCTGCATTATGGTTGTATTAACTGCGTATTAACTTAAGGCAACAGGTCTGAAAGATTCTAGTGCCTTGCACAATGTTGACCCTTTGGACTGGCAACAAGATTGTGATTTGATTGACTCTCTGATGTATGTGTGACATTTATCTGTAAGCAACCTTTGTGCTAGCCGCTCAAATCAATCATTCCAACTTACACAGATAGTATAGGAGGGTTACAGTTTGCCGCACCTTTCTTTTTCAAAAGTGCATGTTCGGCCTGTTTAAAACGATCATACATGAATACAACTGACAATAACTTCCAAACTAGCTTCTGACAGCATGTTGGTTTAACTCAACTCAAGTCACATTTATTTATATAGCACTTAATACGATTCAGATTGTTTCGAAGCAACTTGACATCAATAAACAGCACAATATCAGTTAACGTCAATAATGAAAAAACAACTCTCCAAAAGATTATAGCACCTTTGTTCTTTTAGTTCAGCATTAGCTCAGTTCTGTCAATGTTGCAAGTTCTGGAAATAGTGTCAATATTCAACCAAAGTCAGTTCAATAACTCTTGATTTTGCAAGGAAGATGTCATTATCCAGTTCTCACCAAAACAAAAATGCAGTAAGTGGAGATAAATTGATACTATTACTGAATATTAACTCATTTGAATGATAATAGAAAAGTATATAGATCTTTCAGGATCCAAATTGTAGGTCAAAATCTATTTTAATGTTCAAATAAATGTCTTAATTCTGGTCTTAAAAACCTCATGTCAGACTACAAGATATGTCATTTACTCTCCTTTTCCTTAATCATCATCTTGGCTGTGTCATCAGGACTGGAGATCACATGGGACGGGGACAGTCTGGTGGAGGTGGTTGCAGCACCCCATCTGAAGGGACAGCTCTGTGGGCTGTGTGGAAACTACAACGGTCAAAGACGGGACGACTCTCAAGGAGGGGATGGCCAGATTAAGTTTGACGTGGATGAGTTTGCTGAGTCTTGGCGTGTGGAGGACAATGAGGTGTGTCAGGCACCGTACCGCAGGCCCACGTCCTTCCTCTGTCCCGGGACAGTCAAAGTAAAGCTGCGTGCTCACAGAACGTGCCAAAAACTCAAGTCCTGGGAGTTTCAGAAGTGCCATTCTGCTGTAGACTTTACCTCTTTCTACAAGTGAGTGTGGAAAAGTGCTTAGCATCATGTCACCATCTGAGCAGACGTACGCAGTATTTAATGTCGGAGTATTGCAGGTTTTTGAAAATCTAAGCTGTTCTTGCTGCTCACTGTTCTAAATTAGGATGATTGGTGATGTCATATATGTTAATGACATTAATTAGGAGCCGTTTACAAGGCAGAGAGCTGAAACTATTTATTTGTGCATAAGTTCAAGATCACTTGCGATTCATAGATTTGAACGCTTTCCGTTCGTACGCTCATTCGATGAATCAAATGTGCGCATATTTGAGAAGGCCCATGAGCTTAATAAGAGATCAAGAATTGTGCATGAGCCATAAAATAAAATAAGCCTACATGTCAAAGGAATAATAAACTGGTGCCAGTTCTTCAACATACGACACTGACACTAATTCTGTCTCTGTCTCTCCCCATGTTTGCTCTCTTTAGGTCATGTGTAACAGACATGTGTGAGTGTCCAGTGCATAAGAACTGTTACTGTGAGTCGTTTATAGCATACAGTCGAGCGTGTGAGAGAGAGGGCATTCGTGTGAACTGGAGACCGGAGCTCACCTGCATGAGTAAGTCAGACCTTACAAATTTATTAACAGCAGAAACCGAAATCCTCATTCATTGTATGGTGTTTTTGTTGTCGTTTAATACAATAGAGAGGAATTGTCCATTTTTTAGGATAGTGTTAAAAAATTTAAAACATGCCATGTTACGTTTTAAATGGTTCAGGATTTCTTTTTAAAAGGGTCATAGGATGCCCATTTTTCACAAGTTGGGATGATTCTTAATGAAAAGTCTATAACATACTTTGGTAAAACAACACCCGTTTTACCTTGAGTTTTGCTCACCCCAACTGTCTATTCGTGGGGTGACGAGTTGTTCTCATGGCGTTCTTGTTCACTCAAAACAACAGCAGACTGTTTATAGCTCACTCTGGGTGGATCCAGAACCGATGAGGAGTTACACTCCCATAGGCCTCCATAGGAACTCAATAATGCAGAATTAAAGGAGCGGCCGATAGTTCCAGCATCGAAGCCAAATCATTTCAGTGCTTCTCAAACACACTCGCCAGAAAGTTAAGAAAATTACAGCAGTTTTGGGCATTTTAACACATTAGTGTACCTCTCGGAAATCTGGCCCAAAAATGTTGGAGTTCATGTTTATTTTTAGATAATAGGTTCAAACAACATGTAAAAAGTGAATTCTGCTTCCAATGACCACTTTAGGAAGCCGTTACATAATAAGCTGACATGAAGTGTAGTAATTGACTACTGTTTATTTAACTCTTTTTTGCTGCAGGTACACATTGCAAACATGGCGCAGTTTATGACACATGTGGACCTGGCTGCACTAAAACCTGCAATAACTGGAACGAAATCGGACCCTGTCAAAGGCCCTGTGTGGCTGGCTGCCACTGTCCGGCCAGCCTGGTCCTGTCTGAGGGCCACTGCATTAAACCTACATCCTGCCCCGGGCGATGACCCACAGGACTCGTATGAAAGCTGAGGGCCGGGAGAGATCCAATCACACAGAGGGGAGGAGAACTGGGCATGCAATTTTGCAACACGACTGTACTCAGAAACTGAGACAGACACAAACTTCTTCCCTCAGCAGAGAGACTGACCACTAGTTCTCTTTGGTCTCTCTGTGGGGACTCAGGATCTCACCGCTCGCTGTATGTGGTTAAGAACCAATTCCTAAGTGCCTTGCTGAATGGGCTCGGAGTTACCAAATTCTTGATGCTTCAATCATAAAAAGGCCCTGAACTGGACATTAAGTGTGGGGTATATGGCATATAATAGTATTATCCATTTATTGGGTCAGCCAGTATTCAATTCACAACTGCTTGACCAAAAGGGAAACTATTTATGTATTTGTTGTTTATTTTGTAATTCGGGGACTCAAATGTGACTCTTATAGCATTAAAGAGAAGTGTACTGTATTCGTCCAGCCAAGTGTTCATACACTGATTTGTGCATGTGTTATTATAAATGTACATTTTACTTGACCCATTAAGATACTATATATGACCAGTATAAAGCTTATATACTTTTAAAGAAAAACATGCTTATTTCTGAGAAAGTTTTGTCTTTAGGAAATGCAGTGACGTTTGTGCATATAACTCAGGTTCAGAAATGTCTTGTGATGATTCGAGACTGGGATATGGAATGACTTTGCAGCTTCAGCAGAGGAGCCCAAGAACTAAAACGAATATTATGTGGAAATGTGGAACAGGATTTGTCTGGTTACATAAAAATTGACTTGTAGGGACTGTAAACTGATAAAACTTTACATTAAGTTACGTGTGTTGAGTGTTCAAGTCCTGTTGTTCAGTCGTGATCATACAAGTGTTATTGTTTGAGCTATATTAAATCTGACTAAACACACACGGGCACAGCCCTGAAAGAAAACAACATTCTTTCCACAACTCTGAAAGACATCTGAGAGAAGGAGCGTTATCAATCAACGTAATGGAGTAGTTGACTCACGAACATTTTTTTCCAACAATGATTTTGTACAATTTTATGTTTGTGTAGTTTTGCTTGTAGATCCTCTAGCTGATTACCAACAGTCCATATCTTTTCCAACAACTTTTGCCCTGACAGAAAAATGATTCATATATTCCGACCTCCACTTATATTGCCACCCTTGGTAAATCTGAACAAAACAGGCTGTGAAATGGTTTTTTTATTTTTATTTAAAATGGTCAAATATCAACTTTAAGTAAAATTACATGAAACAAATGTGGAACAAATATGTCGTTCCATTCTTGAAATCACTTTGTCCTATGTAGGGAGAAAAAAGTCATTATTAACCTTTATGATTTTCTTCTGTTTACAGGTACTAGTTGAGTCGTGGGATTAGAAAGTTTCATTTGTAAGCACAACTTGTTGGGGAAATTGGCCAGAAATGGCCTTTAATATGGGTTAGATCTTCAAGCAGTGTCCTCGAAAAGTTTGGAAACGCCCTCGAAAAGTTTATTACATAAACAGTTGATACATGGAAAATACTTTGAATATCAAAATAAGCAGCTACAGTATTACAGCTCATAATCTGGGCATCGAAGCTGTCAGTTTATTTAAACATTGACTTGATATATTACTCCAAGCCTCCTGAAGGATTGCCCAAAGATGATTCACACTGGTTGGACACTTCTAACAGACATCACTTGTCCAGTTCCTCCCACAGTAGCTCAACCTTGACATATCTCTATACCATCAGTCATAATTAGCATGGTAATATTTGTAGCAATAGACACTGTATGGATCAAATTATACATTTTATGCAAAAATAATGTCCAATTAAGACATTTTGTACATTTCCTACCATATATATATTAAAACTTAATTTTTGATTAGTAATTCGATAGTAATTTGCTGAATAGTTGATTGAACGTCATTTGGACAACTTTAAAGGTGATTTTTTTCAATATTTAGATTTTTTTGCATCCTCAGATTCTAGATGTTTAAATAGCTGTATTTTTTTTCCTGATTTATTAAAAATGGTTTTGTGGTCCAAGGTCACATATTTTTTATGATATGTTTCTGATAAAAAAAATCAAACCAACACCCTAAAGGGAAAAAAAGGACCACTTTAAACTGTTCCAGTACAATCTGTGTAGACAAAACTATATGCAGTTATATTAGTTATTATATTTAATAGTTTAAGAAAACTCATTGATGAATATAAATGTGTGTTGGGCTTTGCTTTGAACTGAAAAACACAAAGGGTACCACACTGTTACACTGTTGGTGATGTGTTTTTAAAAAGCTGGCAGTCTTCTTTGACAGAATAATCGCCAATGATTAAATACTTTGACTTTGGATTTCTTTTTATTTTCTTCATTTTACATTCACGTGGTCTTTGTTCACTGATATTGGTAGAATCACAGATTTGAAGTGGCACTTCATTATCCCAACCAGACACTGGGCACCCATTGTTGGCAAGACAGATCCTCAATTTGCACGGATTCATTTTCTTCCTCTGCTTCAAGCAGGTTTTTGAAGAGCTGCTTCTTCATTTGATAGAGACACCACTTTCCAATACTCTTGTGCAGGCATGATTTTCCACCTTTGCCACAGGGGCAGTTCCAAGTGTTTGTCTTGGCATTGTAATCCACCAAGACTCTGCCCAGTTTACTGTAACATGACACCTTTGGCTCATATATTGATATATAATACATGTAGTCAGGGCCTCCAATGGTAACAAGGCTAGTAAACGTGGCATCTTTAAGTTTAGCTTGATTTTGCAGCTTAAGGCATTGTTTTTTCCTTATCTCTCCAATCCACTTTTGCTTCACCATCTCAGTCAACAAACGTTCTGATAAATCCTCGCTCGGAGCAACAGCACTGGTGTAGTCTATGGAGCTTAAATGCATACACTGTGCAACCAAAAGTCCACTTTTTTGTGCCACATCAACACGACTGTTGCAATTATCCATTTCACACTTAACCTTGTGGGATGAACCCCAAAATCTTTTGACCACATGGATGGGGGTGCAGGGCTCACAAAATGACTCTAAAACAACAAATACTCCATTCTTTTTATCAACACACTGCGCTGGTAGAACTGAAGTTATGGGATTCAAGGTTTCACGGTGCTTCCGCTCAATGTGTTTCTTGAGATTTTTAGAATTAAGACTGAGCCCGCAGTGAGGACACTGCACTGAGATTCTCCTGCTTTTAGTTGTCCTTGGACGAGCTGGTATTTCCTGTGGACCAGGTGCTGGTTGCTGTACAGAAGGTGTTTCTGGAGCTATGGGATGAGCGGCGCAAAGATGCCTTTGTAGGTTACTTTTATTGAAGTACGTCTTGGGACACTGGCAGCAGTGAAAATGTCTGGCCTTTTTACCACAGCCAAGTTTACAGCTGTATATAACATAATCTAAAAATAAACAAATAAATAAATATGTTAGCAGACATTTTCCTGCACGACTGTAACCAAAAAATATTACTGCTTCCAGTTTCCACAAGACAGCAGACATGAGAGAAAAGTGCTTATTAAGTTTGAAATATGGATATTTATCACACAAAAATGCATAGATTCGCTACAGGAGGACTTTATTCACCCCTGGAGCTGTGTGAGGGACGTTTTATTAGGGATACACACACTGTATTTTACGTCTTCAGAAGTGTAACGACTATCACCCATTTAAAGGCTTGAAGGGGTCTGAACATTTTTTATTATAACTACGAATGGATTAGTCTGAAAGAAGAAAGTCCCATACACATAGGGTGCTTTAAAGGGAAGTAAAAGGAAAAAAAATATTTTGGGTTACTTAACTACCTTTAATTAATTTCACTGCTCATTGTCACTTAGCTTTCAATGTGATTACCCAGTGTAAATATATAGTACACAACTTTCGGTCACACTTTATATTGGCTGGGCTTAATTACTATGTACAAAAAAACAAGTACAATGTACTTATTGTGGTCATATTGTATTGCAAAACACTTCTGCTGCTATTGAGGAGGGACACGGCTAAGGTTAGGGACATATTTTGTGGTATGGGTAGGTTTAAGGGTGGGTTAAAGTGTAAGAGATGGGTCAACAGTGTCATAGTAAACTTTAATACAGAAAAGAATTACAGATGTAACTAAGTAGAATGTAAAAACATGTATTTACTACTGTACTGTACTAAATGTTTAATTTAAACGTAAGTCATGGCCTAATGGATAGGGAGTTGGACTTGTAACCCAAAGGTTGTGGGTTCGAGTCCCAGGTCCGGCAGGGATT
>JAUCMU010000030.1:541222-571345 GCA_032275025.1 Enteromius treurensis
GGCTTACATACGTCAGTTGTGCAGAAAGGGCATGTGAATAAAGTAGCGTCTGCATGGCAGCGTCGTGGTCGAGGCTCATGTCCTCTCTGTTTAACTGTGATGTGCTGAACAGACAAGAAATATGTCAGTTACACTCAGGGGAAAAGGTCTATAAATTTAAAGGGGTAATATGATACTCTTTATAAAAGTTATGTCGTGGCCACGGCCCCTAAAAATGGCTCGTTTAAACACGCCCCCACTTTTCTACATCACAGAGTGGGTTTATTTTATAACACCGCCCAAATGTTTACACAAAGGTGGAAGTGTTGCTGCGGCACCATATTTAGGAGACGCTGTGTGTTGTTTGAAAGTGAAAGTACTTTCTTTGTGCTTCCAAAAGTGGACACAACTAGAACTAGGACACTACTGTTAGAGTGTGTTCCCTTTCGACACTTCACTCGTACTGCGTCTGCTAAGACACTATGGGAAAACTCATTTTTTCCCCCAACTGTAGCCTATTCAATCACGCAGTGATAACTGCAATGGCCATTGGTCGCTGCAGTGGTTTTAGATTAAACCAATCGGCGAGGCGCCCTCTACAGCGAGCCAATGCCTTGGATCACGCCATGGTGGCGTGATGGAGTTGAGCAAATGGCCGTGGATCATGCCATGGTGGCGTGTTCTGCACTATATAAGAGCGGGGAGCTCCCAGCCAACTTCAGATTATTCTCCTTCAGCGACGGATTCTTTGCTGTCCTGACTTGAAGCCTGACTCTGATCGTCTGTAGCTGGATATTTCCCCTGCTGCTGCCTGGTTTGACCTTCGGAGTTCTTCTCTAAAAGAGCAAAATTCTTCTGAGCAATCATGTCTGGTCGCAGTTGTTCTGCCTTTGCGTTGCATCTGCATGCCGCTGACAGACACGAGGAGTGTGTGAACTGACTGGGACTCTCTCACGCGAAAGCCGCCCTCGCTGGATCCAACTGCATGTTCTGCGAACTGCTCAGCACTCAGCACGCTAGATTGTAGTCCTTCTCAGGACGAGGTTCTAGCCCTCACGCTACCCCGTCTCGCAAGAGGCAGCGGGGCCGAGGACAGCACTCCGAGATGGGTGATATCACACCGGCTCAGCCCCCGCGTGCATCACCGCCTCAAGTCAGAGAGCCTTCTCCCGTCCTCTTCATCTCCGAAGAAGCACGTCCCTCTGCATCTGCGAGTGACCTCGTTTCCTTCAGTATCTCGGACGAAGAGCTGCAAGAGGACGTCTCCATTGCAGCTTCGGATGCAGATGAGCTGTCAGGCTTTGACGATCTGCACCGTCCGAATCTGGTTCGATGAAGCCTGGGATGGACGCAGAACTGCTTCTTGTCCTCTCAAAGGCTGTTTCTGAGCTGGGTCTGGATTGGTCTCCTCCTCAAGAGCCCGTACGAAGCCGGTTGGATGAATGGTTCCTGCCAGGGCGCCCACAAGCCCATCGTCAGCGATCCACTCCTTTCTTTCCGGAGGTTCACGATGAACAGACAAAGTCCTGGAAAGGGCTGTACTCCGCTCTGCTTCACAATCAAGCCTCCAACGCCTTTGCCTCCCTTGACGGTGCCACGGAAAAGGGTTACGAAAAGCTGCCACCGCTGGACGAGCCTGTGGCCGCTCATTTGTGCCCTCTGACTTCCGCTGGCTGGAAAGCGAAGCCAGCGCATCCGTCTAAACCCGCTTCAGAATGTTAACTCTAAAGAAAATCCTCTCGCAAATCCAGCCAGGAGACTGGCTGTTTTCGCTGGACCTGATAGATGCTTATTTTCACATTCAAATAGCCACTCATCACAGGCCATTCTTGAGATTCGCCTTCGAGGGGATCGCATATCAATATACGGTCCTACCCTTCGGTCTCTCCCTAGCCCCCCCGCACGTTTAGTGCATGGATGCGGCGCTTTCCCCTCTAAGATTGATGGGTATCCGCATACTGAATTATCTAGACGATTGGCTCATTCTAGCCAGATCACGGATGGAAGCGGAGAGACACAAGGAAATTTTACTCAGCAATTTGCATCACCTCAGAGTGAACTTCCCAAAGAGCAGGCTGGTGCCCAGCCAACAGATAGACTCAATGCGAATGCAAGTGTCACTCTCGCCGGAACGAGCCATGAACATACTGGTTTGCGCGTTCTCTTTCGAGCCCAACCCCAAACACACTCTAAAAGCCTTTCAGAAGGTGCTAGGTCTGATGTCAGCAGCCTCATCGGTCCTGCAGCTTGGCCTTCTACATATAAGGGCTCTGCAGTACTGGTTAAAAGCACAGGTGCCATCACGAGTGTGGCGCCTCGGTCACCTAAAGCTTAGAGTAGACGCAGCCTGTGTTACAGCACTGTCTATGGAAAAACACCCAGTGGATGCAGAAGGGGATACCTCTCTATGTAGTGAATAGAAGGAGAGTGCTTGTGACGGACGCCTCAAAACATACATAAACTTATCATCCAAAGGCCTCAACAGATTGGCAGCGCGCCTCCTAAAGTGGGCCCTGCTGAACTTTCGCTCGGCAGCCCCATCTATTGCCCCTGCTATCTCAGGCCCAGGGCACGATTTGGCACCCACAAACTGAGCTGTGGGCTCTTCATGTGTGGCCACTCGACAGGAGCCTGTCTGCCTCCCAGAACACGTACTAGATACTATTTCACAAGCAAGGGCCCCGTCTACGAGACATGTTTATGCTATGAAATGGTCTGTGTTTTCTAGGTGGTGCGCGGAGCGCAATGAAAACCCGCCTATATGTGACATATCGATGATATTGTCATTTTTACAGCACCTGCTGGATAGGGGTCGTTCCCCTTCTACACTTAAGGCTTATGTGGTGGCTATAGCAGCCCACCACGACCTTATAGCAGGACAGACTGTGGGCAAGGATGCGTTAATCATTTAGTTTCTGAGAGGTGCTAGATGGCTGGAGCCCTCCCGCCCTCCCACGGTGCTGAATGCCCTAAAAGATGCACCCTTTGAGCCCCTTCAGACGGCTACAGTGGAAGCGCTGATGCTTAAGACTGCACTGCTTTTAGCACTGGCATCTGTTAAGCGAGTGGGTGACCTGCAATCATTATGAGTTAGTCCCACCTGCCTAGAGTTCGGGCAGAATGACTCTAAAGTCATCCTGAAACCAAGGCACGGCTATGTACCGAAGGTGCTCACCACATCTTTCAAGGCGCAGGTGATATCTCTCGCGGCTTTGCCACCTTCTGAGTGCCAAGACTTCAACCTCCTCTGCCCGGTTAGGGTGCTTAGGATCTACATCGAGCGTTCAGCTGACTTTAGACGATCTGACCAGCTGTTGATCTGCTTCGGCGTCCGCTCTAAAGAGCTACCTGTCTCAAACCGCAGATTCGCAAAATGGCTTGTGGACACTATTTCACTAGCTTATTCTTCTACGGGCCAAGAATGTCCCCTGTCATTCCACTAGATCCATTGCCTTGACTTGGGCCTGGGCGAGTGGTTTTTCACTGTCAGAGATTTAGGAGGCGGCTGGCTGGTCCTCACCGTCCACTTTTGCCAGATTTTATAATCTGGACATCCCTGCATTACATGCTAGGGTTCTCTCTGCATAGAGCTTCTCATTAATTCGCTGAGCCTGACCATTTTATTGTCACCTTACGTACTTAGGCTGATACAGCCTCCATTTCATGTGAAATCCTACATCCTTTTTTGTCTGAATGGCACTCGCTGTTCGGGCTGTCTTCCCTGGCCGCGAACTCACTTTCGTATGCAAGGATTCACTCATTGCCTTTTAATAGAGCGCTTATACTCTTGACTGAACTCACTTAATAAAGGGGGACAAGTGTAGAGTTTATTCCTTTACTGTAGGCTTTCTGGCTGCCGTTTCCACCCCAGTCACAGCCCAGTAAACAGAACACAGATTGTACGCTCTAAGTTGGCCCAGTCTGTTCTAACTTATGAACGTATTAATACATACATCTGGGTTTTTTGCTGTATTGACTGCTTTGCACTTAAACAGGGGACTCGGGATATGATCACATCTATAAAACTTATACATATTACAAACTCGCTGCGCTGCTGCGAGTACAGGCTGTTTGCCTTTAAGTGATTGGACGAGGCATGCTTATGATGTGTGAGCCCTCGGGTTTCCCCTAGATCCACTGTCAGGCTTCTTCGTTCCAGCCTTATAGCACGGCGGGATTAAACTGTGTTACCATAGCGTCTTAGCAGACACAGTACAAGTGAAGTGTTGAAAGGGAACGAATAGGTTACTTTCGTAACCCAGGTTCCCTGAGACACGGAACGAGTATTGCGCCCCTTGCCGTGCTATAGGAGGCCGTCGCTTCCGTCGAACTAACCTGTAGACGGCTGGGCGCTCCCCGCTTTTATATAGTGTGGGACACGCCCTCTCACGCCACCATGGCGTGATCCACGGCATTGGCTCGCTGTAGACGGCGCCTCGCCGACCAATAGCCGTTGAAGTTATCACTGCGTGATTGAATAGGCTTCAGTTAGGGGAAAAAAGGAGTTTTCCCATAGTGTTTTAGCAGACGCAGTACTCGTTCTGTGTCTCAGGGAACCTGGGTTACGAAAGTAACCTATTCGTACAGTGCATTTATGGAGGACTGACTCCTAAAACCTGCTGGCGGTGCACAGAGACTAGAAAGTGGAGCAATTAAAAGAACCTGCTACTTACTATTCAAATGCAAGTTTTAAGCAGTGAAGGGTAGTGCCTGTTGTTTGTCATTACTACGATCACAAATGCAGACATGGTGTTCCGTTTACGAGACACAATGCATAAAAAGACAGTACTAAGTCATGATAATCAGTAATTATGTCTCTACTGGATACAACAAATGCCTCATTTGTAATGTGTTTTATTGTTTTAGTCTCATAGAAGGGATGCAGCAGCACGTTACGGTAAAAAGTGTAACATTTCTGCCAAACGCTTGTGCTATTCGGCCAATCAGAGTGCACTGGATAGCTGGCCAATCAGAACACACCTTAGTTTTTTAGAACGATGAGCTTTGTTCAAATCAATCTGTTTAAGGAGGCGGGGCTTAGAGGAGAAACAAAAAAGTATATTATGTGGAAAATAATGTGTTTTTTGCACCTTAAACCACATGAACACCAGGGTTGGGGTCAATTCAGGAATTAACTCAACAATTCCATTGGAATTGGAATTGAAATTAAACAACAATTAAAGGAAATAGAATTGGAATTGAATTGGAATTACAGGAAGTGGAATTCAATTCAGGAAGAATTCCACTGAATTCTGTTTATTGCTGAGCATTTATTTGTCATTAGATTTAGGCCCGGTTTCACAAACGGGGCTTAACTTAAGCCAGGACTAGGCATTAGTTAAATTAAGATATTTAAGCAACTTTTACAAAAATGCCTTATTAGAAATAAATACAGGTGTGCATCTTAACACAGAATAATGACACACTGACATGTTTTAAGATATATCAGAGCAAGATATTTTCATCTGAGACTAGCTTAAGCCTTGTCTGTGAAACTGGGGGTTAAAGACATAAACTTGAACTTTATTTATGATAATTTACAAATATCAAGCAATGTAAGAAATAGAGTTGATCAAATGCAAGTACATAAATATGAGAACAGTACATTATCAATTAATAATTGAATGACAGTGGTGATACATTTCTGAATACATTGAATATATGATTGACAAATGTTTTGGTCTTGACTTAAACTTTGTTAATAAATTACAATCAAATAAACTTAATGTGATCCAAATGCATCAGTCGTGTGAAAAAAACAGGTAAGATCAAAAGTCTCCACACTGCTCAGTGTTCATGTGTTTCTACACTGATGCATTTGATGTGTTTATGTTAAAGGTATGTAATCGAAATTCACTGTGTAATTCAATTACATAAAGTTTAAATCAAGACCAAAACACTTGGTAATCATATATTGAATGCATTCAAAAATTGATCACCACTGTCAATCAATTATTAATCCATAATGTAATGTTCTCATTTTTATTTACTTGCATTTGATCAACTCTATTTCTTACAGTGCTTGATATTTGTAAATCAACATAAATAAAGTTCAAATGTATGTCTTTAAATGCAATGACAAATAAATGCTCAGCAATAAGCAGAATTCAGTGGAATTCTTCCTGAATTGAATTCCACTTCCTGTAATTCCAATTCAATTTGTTGTCAGCTGCATGCAGTTCCAATTCCAGTTCCATTCCAGGAAGTAAATTGGAATTCACCATTCATACTCAATTCAATTCATGAATGGCCCCAACCCTGATGAACACATTGCATTACACCAAATACACAAAATAACGTTCTTTTTAGCGACATCATATAACCCCTTTAAATCTGGAATATGTTTATGTAGCCTATATAAACCACTGCTTCACATTTTTGAATAGAAAACAATAAATTGATTAAGTTTACATGTTGCATAGGTGCCTAGAAATCCAGTCTAGAAAGTGAACTCATTATTTTTCAATTCAATTAGAAGATACCATCTGGAAGGGCCTATAACAAGTTACCATTATCATGGCTGGCTTCACAGCTAAAGTGACAAATATGTAGAAGATCCACTAATCAGCTAGATAACATCAACTATTAATACCGATCTTCTAATAATAATCTTCGCACAGTTTTTTATTTTTTAAATCAACACACTGTGCTTGTTAAGGACACATTGTAGGGTTCATTATTCATTCACTCTATTACAGTTTTTATTATTACACTCACCCTACTATGACACTGAACTGAAGAGATCTGCTTTCTCTCAATTGCTGGAGGTGCTGCTTGCTGCAAATTACATTCTTGTGGATGAGATGCTGCTGGTTGCTGTGAAGGAGTTTCTGGGGGTGGATGAGGTTCTGGTTGCTGTGAAGCAGGTTCTTGTAGTGGGTTTCTTACAGGTTGTGGTTCAGGAGCACAAGTAGCTATTGGATGAGCACTGAAAAGATGCTTTTTTATGGCAGCTTTATTCATGAATGTCTTGGGACACTGGCAGCAGTGAAAATGCCTGGCCTTTTTTCCACAGCAAATGTTACAGCTGTATATGATGTAATCTAAAGAGATTTAAGCACATTTGTAGCACATCATTGACAAAGAATAATACATTTTTACATATTTATTTTTTACAGTTCATAACCGTTTTAATGTATGTTCATTCTCGTCCCCAAACTATTTATTACAAAGTATTACCAAAGAAACTGTATGCTCACGCACTCACCTCCATATTCAACCGCTCTCAGTTTATGCCCCACTATATGCGTCATGATTTGATGGTACTGTCTTGGCTTACATACGTCAGTTGTGCAGAAAGGGCATGTGAATAAAGTAGCGTCTGCATGGCAGCGTCGTGGTCGAGGCTCTTGTCCTCTCTGTTTAACTGTGATGTGCTGAACAGACAAGAAATATGTCAGTTACACTGAAAAGGTCTATAAATTTAAAGGGGTAATATGATGATGTGGTTTCAAATTTTCCTTTCTCTTTGGAGTGTTACAAGCTGCACAGATAAGATCCCTGAAAATACAAAGATTAAAGTTTCAAAACCAAAGAGATATTCTTTATAAAAGTTATGACTTGTCCACACCCCCCTAAAACGGCTCGTTTAAACACGCCCCCACTTTTCTACATCACAGATTGGGTTTATTTTATAACACCGCCCAAATGTTTACACAAAGAAAGAAGGCGGAGCTATTATTCTTGCTATAGTGTTGCTGCGTCATGCTCAGGAGTCGCTGTGTGTTCTTGTGAAAGTGAAATTACATTCTTTATGCTTCCAAAAGTGGACACAACCAGAAATCAGTGGTCAAGTTGTATTCACAACACTGTTCCAGAGCAGTTTAACACAAATATTAGAGTGTGTTCAGTGCATTTACAGAGGAATGACTCCTAAAACCTACTGGCGGTGTACAGAGACTATAAAGTGGAGCCACAACCTTTAAGTAAGTTACGTTTTCTTAGTAAAAGAACCTGCTACTTACTATTCAAATGCAAGTTTTGAGCAGTGAAGGGTAGTGCCTGACGCGATGCATAAAAAGACAGTCCTAAGTCATGATAATCAGTAATTATGTCTCTACTGGATACAACAAATGCATTGTTTGTAATGTGTTTTATTGTTTTAGCGTCATAGAAGGGATGCAGCAGCACGTTGCGGTAAAAAGCGTAACATTTCTGCCAAACGCTTGTGCTATTCGGCCAATCACAGTGCACTGGATAGCTGGCCAATCAGAACACACCTTAGTTTTTTGAGAACGATGAGCTTTGTACAAATCAATCTGTTTAAGGAGGCGGGGCTTAGAGGAGAAACAAAAAAGTACATTATGTGGAAAATTATGTGTTTTTTGCATTTTAAACCACATGAACACATTGCATTACACCAAATACACAAAATAATGTTCTTTTTAGCAACATCATATAACCCCTTTAAATCTTAAATGTTTATGTAGCCTATATAAACCACTGCTTCACATTTTTGAATATAAAACAATAAATTGATTAAGTTTACATGTTGCATAGGTGCCTAGAAATCCAGTCTAGAAAGTGAACTCATTATTTTTCAATTCAATTAGAAGATACCATCTGGAAGGGCCTATAACAAGTTACCATTATCATGGCTGGCTTCACAGCTAAAGTGACAAATATGTAGAAGATCCACTAATCAGCTAGATAACATCAACTATTAATACCGATCTTCTAATAATAATCTTCGCACAGTTTTTTATTTTTTAAATCAACACACTGTGCTTGTTAAGGACACATTGTAGGGTTCATTATTCATTCACTCTATTACAGTTTTTATTATTACACTCACCCTACTATGACACTGAACTGAAGAGATCTGCTTTCTCTCAATTGCTGGAGGTGCTGCTTGCTGCAAATTACATTCTTGTGGATGAGATGCTGCTGGTTGCTGTGAAGGAGTTTCTGGGGGTGGATGAGGTTCTGGTTGCTGTGAAGCAGGTTCTTGTAGTGGGTTTCTTACAGGTTGTGGTTCAGGAGCACAAGTAGCTATTGGATGAGCACTGAAAAGATGCTTTTTTATGGCAGCTTTATTCATGAATGTCTTGGGACACTGGCAGCAGTGAAAATGCCTGGCCTTTTTTCCACAGCAAATGTTACAGCTGTATATGATGTAATCTAAAGAGATTTAAGCACATTTGTAGCACATCATTGACAAAGAATAATACATTTTTACATATTTATTTTTTACAGTTCATAACCGTTTTAATGTATGTTCATTCTCGTCCCCAAACTATTTATTACAAAGTATTACCAAAGAAACTGTATGCTCACGCACTCACCTCCATATTCAACCGCTCTCAGTTTATGCCCCACTATATGCGTCATGATTTGATGGTACTGTCTTGGCTTACATACGTCAGTTGTGCAGAAAGGGCATGTGAATAAAGTAGCGTCTGCATGGCAGCGTCGTGGTCGAGGCTCATGTCCTCTCTGTTTAACTGTGATGTGCTGAACAGACAAGAAATATTCTAAGAGTCAGTTGGGGAAAGAAGATGTCCCAACTTACAAATGTCACACACACACACACATATATATATATATTGCTGTCAAATGATTACTCACAGTTAAAATAAAAAGAAAATAATCCCCGAAATAAACCTTTTGGTTTACATAATATAAGTATGTGTGCGGTCTTTATTAATTATTACTTTACTGTTTCAAATAAATTTTGTGGAAATCAAATGTTTAAAAATAGATCATTATGCATAATAACAGATATAGCTTAATGTAAAAAAGAAACTTATTCTGACCGGCAATTATTAAGACAATGTGCATGAATAAATTATCACACTACTACATTCGTTACATTTATCATTACATTTTAAATTATTTAAAAAATCGTATTGCTGACAAATGGGTCAAATCAATTGGTTTGAAGGATAGTGGCCAAGATAATGTACAGATTTAAAATGACAATTAGCCTAATTTATATTATGAGGTTTTCCTTGAAGGCTTTTAGTGTCACCTTACAATCATTGTTCTACATATGCCTGACAAGACCTTATTTATTAAATAGATAGATAGATGGAATATAATGTATGAAAAACTATAGTAAACTTGTATTGTTTTGGTGACCGAAAGCCCGTTTTCTTCTGACCTGCATGTAAATATAATCGAGCAAGCTAACTAGGCTGGGACTCAAAAAGCTATAACGTTAGTTTTAAACTGAACTAACGTTATAATGTGCCACCCAGGAAGGTAAACAAGCTAACGTAACGTTATTGTTTTCACCACTGGTTTCACGGCTAAAAGGACAAATTCGCAAGTGCACTAAACAGCTAGTTAACGCAAACTAATCATTGTAACCATATTTTACGCGAAATCGTTCAGCTAAACTGATGTTTAGCAAGTAAAAGCAGCAGCTATCAAAGTAACCCCAATTAGCCACAACATAAAAACAGCAGCCTCCTCACAATCATCGGTCCTTGCGTCTCCGTCTTTCTAAACAGTGAACGAATTGACTGGTTAAGTAATGAAAAGCTGTCGTTCACTTTAATCATTCACTAAGACCCTTTTTGAAGCCAACAGCCGCGTTGCATTTCAACTTTTTATACCCTTCCTTTCCTTTTTTTCGTTGGTCTTGTACGTCACCGATTATGCGCGAGTGCCCACTACCGGCAGCAAGGGTTGCCAGATCTGAGTATCTAACCGAGCCCAATGAGCCTACCTTAAATAATCGTTATATGCACCCATAAAAATTATAACAACAACAGCACATAAATGATTAAATAAAATAAAAAAAAAAACATATTTTACAGTTACGATTTATATGTCATACGTCATGTTGTCATTAAGGAGCTTGCAGGGGATCAAAGTGTTCCTCCCAAAAATCTCCTCTGTCTCATCATCTTGCAGTTTTATCATGGTAGCATAATAAATATGCTACTATTTCTCCCCCCGATACAATCACTGAAGAATTGTCCGAAGTGCGTGTTTCTTTTGGTTTGAGCTGGAGTGCTTCTGTCTGACATGCGGTTGAAAAGACATCCTTCATACCCCAATTCCATGACAAAATGACTTGAACCTTCGCTTTGGTATGAACACTTCTCTATGCAGCTGATTATTGACAATTGTTTTTTGCAACATTCCGTCCAGAGGGGCACAGTAGTGAAGTACATTTACTTGAGTATTGTACTTAAGTACACTTTTTGAGTATCTGTTTTTACAGGTGACAGAAAGCCTATCAGTGACCTGTAGGAGATCATTGTTTTCAAAACAAAATTTTGTGCTGACACGTAAAGCAGTGTTCCTGTTGGCCTAGCTATGCTTGGACTTTTTGTTTTTTTTTTCTGATGAAATAAATTTCAATGTACATTGATTCAAATGTGGATGAATGAATACACTTTGATGTGTGCACACACTGCTACAGCTGTGTAAAATAACACCACCGTGCTGTTTTGTGAGGGTGGGTAAGAGTGTTAAAGCCACTTCACTAATTCATAAAGGTCAATAATCTTTTGCTCCACGTCAGAAATATATCCTTTGGTTTTTCTCATTGTGATGGATGAATAAGGGAATTTTGTTCTTGTTACCCCTCCTATTTATATTCCTATAAACAGGAAGCCAGGGCTGAATAATTTCATGTTCATAAACCCCCTTTAGTGCTCAATTGTGTGAATAACAATGGAAATATACTTCTGAGATATATTACTGATAAGAATATGATTTTGACTGTCCAAAAGTGAGTTCTATAGTTTTTTAACATGCATAAAAGCTCTTTATTACACAGATATAACAAACTAGTCAGTGTACTCAATAGGTTGCTTTAGAGGCATAAGTTATTGCAAATACAACATAAAACAACGCAACAATAATGCAACTAAGTATTGACCGAAAATTTACTCATTTACAAAGCAAGTACTTCTATACTTTCACTAAAGTAAAGATTTTTGTTGACAACTTTTACTTGTAATGGAGTAATATCAGACCAGTAGTATCTATACTTTCACTCAACTAATGGATTTGTGTACTTTGTCCACCTCTGCTTCTGTAGGCCTTTGGGTACGCTTCGAATTTTGGAGAAAATAAAAAAGCTAAATGAAAACAGTGACTAGTTTTGCTTATGATTTCTTCAGTCAAAACACCCTTTGCTCACCTTCAAATATAAAAAAAAAAGAAGCCAACTGAGCCAATTCTGGTCCAATCAGATTTCAGTAGCCAAGGTGCAAGAAAGGACTGGTCCAAGCAGCTTGTACTAGCTATTACAGTTAGTGACACAACTGTTAGAGCAAGGCATGTGTCCTATTTATCATCTAACACATGAAGAATTTTTTATAGGGGGCGAGAAATTCAAGCAAACCAAAAGCAAATTCAAAGCATGAAACCCTCTAACTCTCATAAGTGCATCCTGGCTATGGTTAACAGTTTTGGCTGTGACCTTTCCAGTTTTAGGGGGCAACAACGCAAGCAACATGTTATTTTTGTCAGGGAAGAACAAAAATAATCCCTTAATCCATTTTGCGTCATACAGTTAGAGAGGTCAGACAGGTCAGAGAGACCTTGAGCAAAATATCCAAAATAAAAAGCTTGAAACAGACTAGAGTGAAGAACCAGATGCACAGCATGATAGAAGAATGACACCCAATGCCACTGACCCATTCATCATTTATGCTATTTACAAACTGAGGATTAACTTTGCATCCACTTTCCAAACGGAGTAAAAAATAAACTGAGAACCACAAAGTTCAGTCTCGATCTCACTTCTAGCAGATATCACTTCCAGCTACTTGGTCAATTGTAAAGAACTGGAGGATGGAGGTGGACCACAAAAAATAATAAATGGTTTGCTTTTTGGAAAATTGTCAGAAACTGCAGAGAGTGTTGATAATTGCCAGTCATTTTGCTTGCATGGTCTGTTATTCAAAGGCAGGTCACTACATTTATAGACAAGAACTGTGAAAAGAAAAAAAAGAAAGGGCCGTGGAGATAAAATGTCATGTTTCACACAACGAAGGGGTGATAGATAGATGTGGAAAAATGATAAAACAAAGTAACATGCATTACATATCTCAAAAAGTTACCATTTCTTCTCTATTTAACAGTAATGCAACATGTTTGTTCAGTGTTTAAATTCCGACACATTTCAAACCTTGAAAGCATTACAGTTACATTTCAAACTTTATACAGACCATGTGTTCAGTCTTCCTGCTAATCAGTTTGGACTTTTTCTTTCTTATTCACTCACACATAATTTCATAGAATCAAACACTCCAGAGAAAAAAACAAACAAACTTTATTGCCTACCTCATCGCGAGGTTGTGCGAATGTTAACACCGAAATCGGTTATGCTAAATTATTCTCACAGGACAAAGCACACAATACAAGAAACATCATGGCTTTTGGAGCAATTTACAGTATTGCTTTACTTCTGATCTGTTCATGCAGCCTGCACACTCTTTTCTTTCACTCAGTTCTTTAAAAGTGCACATCATTTTAAACACTGAATACACAAATTGCCATATATATATATATATATATATATATATATATATAAAAATACTACAAACAATAATTTTACCAATATGCAAATGATGTATTTTTCTTTTGATATTCATTTACACCAAGATCCCAGGTGTATGAGTCTATTAAAATAGTTCATTATGGTGGAACTTTAAAAAAGACAAAGTGTGAAGTATGTATGGCTTGTCAACATGTGAGGCATGTCGACAGACGAAGGCTGGCCTCAGTGCTGGAATTATCCAGGTGACTCTGAACACCCTGGAATTTGAGTCTGTGCTGTGGGCCGGTGGCTCTGTGGTGTCTATTACAAGATCTTCTGTAGTATGGAATTAGGCACTTCAAGGGTTTCATCCCTCACCAGAACGATATCGTAAGAGTCCATGTACTTTTCTAACAGTTCCTCCACCTGTGAAACACAACACAACCTTATCAGTGAAGCCAACGGTTCTGTTTTGAGCAAGGAGAAAAGAAATCAGTACCTTATCATTAAGAAAGCCGATTTTGAGGATGTTCTCTACGTTGGGCACGCCATCTGCCATGGTGAGATCACCGAGAGAGTCTCCTAGCAGAATAATGTTTCCATTGTCCTTCAGTTGTTTGAAATACTCCGTGTTCCTCAGGGCACCGTCATGCTTGTTGTAAACATGGATCAGCTCTCCTTTAAAGCCTTTCAGAACGCCCTAAAAAGACAGTGCAGAAGATCCTGATCACCAGATCTCATCACTGAGCTCAATTAAAGCAGCGTTTGAGAGGAAGATAAACAGGTGATATTCGTAAAAGCGTGGGACTCACATTATCATCAAAGTCCATGAAGTTGGACACGACTTTGACGTTGGTGTGGTAGACGCCAGATTGTCTGATAATTTCCTCCAGCACATCTCCCAAACCAGCGGAAAAAATGAACATGGGAACGTTGTGCTGGTGCAGCCGATCAAAGAACTGCTCGTACCCTTCCCTGTCACACCAAACACAGGCCACATCTTTGACAAGTGGTTTGTGCAAGTTTATTATTTGGTATTCAGAGTGAAAGTTGTGAAAAGCTCTTGATGTGACTGTACCTGAGACAGACATCCGAATCTCTCACGACTTCTGAAAGTTTGTCCTTCTGCAGTCTCTGTTCTACCAATAACGTGTGAGACTTAAAATACCTGAGGAACAAAGAACTCATTTATTTAATAAAGCATTGTGAAAGATTGCTTTCCATAGGTGTGTTTACTTGCATGTGCGGTCACTCACCACTCCACCATGAATGGATATTTCTCCTCCATGGTCAGATGTGGGTCAATCTCTATTGGATAATACGTCTCCTTTAGCTGAAGCAGCTGGAAAAATAACATTGTTAGTGTGTAAATCTACTTCGTACAACTTTATACACACATGTTTTATTGAAGAATAAAAATGATATACCTTCTTCCTACATTCTTCTGTCACCAGCTTGCAGTTGTCAATGATATCTAAAAAAAAAATGCATGTCAAATCATTGAAATTTAAATCCAGACAGAACAGGTTTGTTCTAAACAGGTATCATATTGATGATACATAAATTGTAACATTAAAAAAAAAAAAAATCTATCAAGAAAAATATTGACAAATGTAAAAAAAGGTGTTTTTTTTGCGAGATAAAATGATAAAAAGGACTATTGTTTTACTCACTTTGGATCTCAAAGATATATTTTAAGGTGTGTGCATGTGTTTTAATGAATCAGTCAATTCAGTTTGATCAAAATGTATATCCAGACAAAACAGTCTTGTGACATTTTACATCCAGAAATTATAACATTTAAAAAAAAAGAATGAAAAAACCTCAATCAAGAAAAATGCAGGCATATATACTTCAATGAAAAAAAGTCTTCTATGGTGTTATACTTTTAACGTATCTTTTATTTAACTTATTGCAACCCTCTTCGAATATTTTGTTTATTGACTAAATTGTTGTGCTCTTTGTTGCGAAATAGAAAGGTGATAAAAAGGGGCTATTTTTTACTCACTATGACACGTTGGGCAACGTTTTCCATTGACAGCAAACTTGCTTAGGGTCATATCAAAATCTGTGATGATCTGAAAAACAGAAGGAGAGTCAGCAGATCGAAGGTGGACACCATGGGTCACTAGACCAATACATCAGCAGTATAAAGCAACAGTAATGCCTGCTTTATTAAAAATCACTACACTACAAGTGAGCTTTCATCCAGTGCATAACACTAGTAATGTGACAGCCGTTTTTCGATACAGGGAGGTGACTGTGTTTGTACCTGCAGTTTCGATGCTCCACCTTTAATGAGACTGCAAATAATCTGCTCCACCCTCTCAGGGTCTCTGATGTGAACTGTGCTCTTCTCGAATTCTGGCATCTGCAGAAACACAAACACACAAAGAACCAATGAGATTAAGGGGTTCAGTGACCTGCTTAATGACTCCCTCCCCTCTCCTCACTGCTGAGCTGATGTCACTGCAGAGAGGGAGGAGCCAGAAGAGGGCAGACGCTGAAGTCTCTCACCAGTAAAGGAGAAAAAGATCTTAGCTTGAATCTTGTGGAGGGAATCCACTGAGGCGGGAGAAAATGACTGTGATATATCACAGGTAAAACTTTACAACTTGCATCTTTGAGTTACAATACTGTAATTATCAAATTATTAACGATTTATGATTTTAAAATCAAATTCGTAATTCTTTAAAATGTTCTGTAATGCATTCTGTTTTGAAAATAACAATATAATTAATGCGTTCATGCTTTAACTGCACTATAAGTATATCTTATAGACCAGTTTCTGTACACAGGTAAACAGGTCTAACATTGGTCTGTAACTGTAGTGTTGACGTGTCATTTGTCACTGTGAAGGTTGAGTTCCTCCTCGTCTCTATTCCAAAAATACAGTGGACAACATACCCAGAGTACACTGGATGTTCTTGTCATCTACCCCAACCCCCATCTCATGCCTTCCAGATGGTAATCAGATCCCTCATATTTACAAGGCTGCATAAGCGAATGTTTGCACAGCTTCCCGAACTCTTCCAGAGAAATGATAAAGAACCCATTCGAGAAGTACTGAAACAAACACGTATAGTCAACCACGATGGCCACTGCATGAGGTTCTTTTGACTAAAACATTGCAGTTTTGCAGCTCTGTTTATTCTGATCCAAATGACAAGCACGCAAGACCATCCACATGTCAAATACATGCTCGTAGTTTTATCACATAATGCTGACCCCATAAACATTCCAGTATAAACATGTGTATAAATAGCATGTACGCGTACCTTTTCCTCTTCCAGGCGTTGTGTCAAACACAGAAGAAAATGTTTCTTGTCTGACACACACTTATATAGTCCTGGCACACAGGGGGGCGTTGCCACAAAATTGATAACACCCCATAATCTAAACCCCACAGGGAATCACGTGACACAAACAGCCATTTTAAGTACACACAAACACAAACAAACAACACATCCATAAAAAATGTGGTAATGACAAATGAAGCACAGGAGCAGGTTGGAGAGTTTTAACACTAAACTCTAACCTTAAAAAAAGAAGAAAGAAAGACATTTGAACAGTATCGAGTGAATATACACTACCAGTCAAAGGCTTGGAAATAGTATGATTTGTAATATTTTTAAAGATGTGTTCATCAAGGCTGCATTTATTTGATCAAAAATACAGGGAAAAAATAATATTGTGACATTTTTACCATTTAAAGTAATGGGGTTCTATTTTATTATACTTTAAAATATAATTTTTATTTCTGTGATGCAAAGCTGAATTTCCATCAGTCTAATCCCTCAGAAATCATTCGAATATGCTGATTTATTATTAGAATTATCAATGTTGGCAAAGTTGTGATGGCAAATATTTTTTTTTTGTAAAGTGCAATACTTCTTTTCAGGATTCTTTGATAAATAAAAAGTTATACATAAAATATAAATCTTTTCTAACAATATAAATCTTTGCCATCACTTCCTCTCAATTTAACACATCCTAGCGGAGTAAAAGTTTTAATTTCTTTCAAATAAAAATGACTGACCCCAAACTTTTGAGTAGCAGTGTATATTACTTAAAATAATTGCTCTTTCTCTTAACGTTTTATTCTTTCAAGAATCCTTTAAAAAATATCACAGGTTACAAAAACATATTAAGCAGCACAACAGTTTCCACATATTAGAATGTGATACTGAAGACTGGAGCAATGGTGCTGAAAATTCAGTTTTGATCACAGGAATAAATTAAAATAGAAAACTGGTCACAATGATATTTGACATTATTACATTTGTTCCTGTATTTTGATCAAATAAATGCAGCCTTCATGAACATAAGAAACATCTAACATCAATGTAAAAGCTTTAGACTGGTAGTGTTCGTAAACTAATTTATGCTGACTGAAGGACTGAGGTTATCTCCCGGAGTCTGAGTGTATGGTATGTGTGCATTGTGTGGCTCAATGAGGTCAGGGTTTCACAGCCCTACTCTGCATTGAGGTATTTCACAATGTCCGAAACAGAACTTAAAACCTTGATAAATCTTCGGAGCGGATTCTTCATGCTTGATGTATTTGAGAGGACTGAATATGTTCTACCTCTCAGACTGTAACAGTAGGGTTTGAGAATCATGCCAGTGTGTTTCTGACACAACACATTCCATTGATGGGGTATGTCTTTAATCATCACACATTGATTGTTTCACTGTAATTGTGTCCCCACCCTATCAAAGGTCAAACCTGTAATATGTTAACTGAAACAATCAATTGGCACTTCAGACAAAAAATTGATTGAGTCAAAAAACAGCGAGTGATTTTTTCTTATTTTTTTTGCTGTTTAATAAACATATGACAGGTACATGCTTTCCTAATGCATGGATTTAATATACCGCGTCTGAAAGTCTTTAGACTTTTTTAATCACATTTCTACATGAATAAAAATAGGATTTTAGCTTAAATTCCTATATAAATTATAGTTATATAATATAAAATATATATTATAGTTGTAACTAAAACACCAAGCCCCGCCCCACCACTGACAAAAATAACAATGCTCGCGCGAGCAGTTGAGAGAAGATCGAGTGCAGGAATGATCGCGTGCGAGTGCTTGAATTGCGCGCGGATGACATATCAAGCGCGCGCCAGTTTGTTCCCATGTTCATTTGTTTTCCTCTCACGGAAATCATGCCGGCTCAGCATCGTGATGTCTATGGAAGGTGACATCGTCTATCAACCCAACCCTACCCCATACCGCACTTATCATTTTTAAATCTTGTACAAGTCTTGAGAAAGGTTGGTAGCTAACTAGTACTATACCTATGTATAGTACTTTCTGCAATCATCTCAAAACCAATGGAAAAGATCCAGGGGGTGAGGCTGGATCCAAATCCAACTCCTCCCACCTTACACATATCTAAACCTACCCATCTCCACCCACTAGAGGTGGATCCAACCCCGCCCCCTGGATCCTTGTTCTGCAGTGAGGGGCTACTGCAACTTTGAGTAATGTGGCTACCCTGGTGAAAAACAATACCCTGAACATAGGTAGATAGAAATTTGTTCTGCGCTTTATTTTACAGACTGAGAATTTACATGTACTTACAGTGTACTTATATTGTACTTACTTAAGAAAGTATTGTAATATAAAGTAACTACATGGGGTAGGGTTAGGTTTAGGGGTTTAGGTTTTTACCTTGTAATTGTAATTACTATAAGTACATCGCACGTACACAAGTTATAGCAGGACTGTAAAACAAAGTGCCCCCGAAATTTGTTACCCATTCTCAGTAGGAAAGTGCTCAAGCAACATTAATCACCCCGTGTTTACCAGCCTATTCATCCCTGCAACATGCTATAGTGTGGGGACTATAATCTATTGTGCAACATTAAATTAAGGAAGCAAAAAGCCCATTTCCTTCATAACGGTATTGATTTTGACCAACAAATTAACCCGTCAAGATCAGGCCTACAGTGAAACACCAAAAACACACTCAAATTAATAGAACGTTTGTGTATAAAAAACGTAAAGAGAAAAATATTTTTCTATAAACAATCAACAATGGTATATACATTAATCATTATTTTATAAAGCCTATATTTTCATAAAGGTTTCTGGCATCCCCTCATTAAAAGTAAGTTGCACGTTTCATCTTTTTGCCAATCTTTCAAATCTTGTTTTCACTTGAAACCAAAATATTTAATGTTGCATTTCACCACATAGCTGTACTGATTTGGTTCAAGACAACAACATTTCTGGTAAGACACGTTAAAAAAATGGGTGAGGGCTCGTTGCACCAAAAGTTACCATGACAACCAGCTCCTTTAAAGCTAAATACACTGATACATTCACAAAATAACTTAAACAATGTAACTGCTGTATGGTAATCATACAACAAGGATCCTGTACATTTTTAAAAGTATGGCATTAAGCCTGTAATGAATAAATTGTTATCTAATATCATTCGATAACACACAGTAGCCTAATAAAAAATGTCTTTATAAAGACCAATATAAATATAAAAAGAACACGTGGGATGTTGTTCGACTGAAAGTGACTCAAAACAATACATGAACATGATATTTTATTTATTCAGTAAATAAAGCTAAAGAGAGCTGGATGACCTCTACATCCCATATACGTTGACAGTGACGTGACAGCATTGGCGCGCGCCGGGGCCCACTTCAGCGCGAACACAGTCGTTCTATTCCACAGCTGTCACCGTCTACAGAACGTTCGGGTTTCATGCGCTACACGCGCGCAGTGTAACCGGGATGTGAAAGCCATTACAGATATGGAAATATATTTACGCTCACCATTTCGATTATCTTGGTTTTCTTCCCTGCTCTCTGTTTCTTGGTGAAAATGTACTGCGCGAACACGACTCCACCGAACAGCGCGCACACAGTGGCGCTCGCCATCGCGCCGACTTTAACCACCGCGTTTCTGTCCATGTCCGCTCTCCGGGTAAAAAACAAATCTTGTCGCGCAGACACTACGTTTACGGAGTGTGTCGGAACGGTACACAGCCGCCCTACACCCTATCTGTCTCTGTGCTACGTAGTACGTATCATGTCCACTGCTAGAACTGTCTGCACGCAGAGAATTCCCGGATGATGCACCGCGGTAAGTATGCAATCAGAGAAGACTACATAGAAGTATATACCACAATGCAATGCGCTCGACTGGACACCATTGCCTTCAGAGGGCGCTATGTATTTTTTTTCTGTAATCTTTTATTGCCTGTTTATTACAGAAATATTGGAATACCAAAGTAATATTCACCGCATTACTGATATGAAATTATTAAATTATATTAACTCTATAGTTGTTAGCTGTTGTAAATCTACAAGCACAACAAAATAGTTTTCTGGATTAATATTCTTGTAAATAAAATGTTATACAAAAAAAAAAAAAAAAAAAAAAAAAATGCAATTCAGATTGGGGAAGGGAACACATATTGTAGTACTTTCACTATTAGCTAAAAGTTTCCCCTTAGTAAACGGATTACTAAGCAAGTTGATCAGCTTTAGTAGTTATATTTAGGTATTGGTAATAGGTTATTTGCTTTATATTTACTAATAAGCAGCCAATGTGATATATACTTACTAATAACCAACTAATTAATAGTGACTAGTGTTCCCTAATCTAAAGTACTACTAAAATATTTTCTATTTTATGTTTTAAAAACACTTCTTTATTAATATCTCAATGCATAACCTATTTAATAAAGATAATATAAGCATCTAAATATAAAGTATTACACATTTTACAGAAATGTGGGTTACACCAACGTTTAAAGTGTGCTTGTTCCAGTACTGAGCAATATTAATTAGCCTACAGGTTAAGGTTAGGATCAGGTTTTGCCTTAGGGGTACTTATACATGTAATTCTATATCATTTATCGTACACATACACGACACCTTAAAATAAAATGTTACTGAGATTTGTTCATATCTGTATTTTGTAGCAGGTGTCGCGGTATACTCTGAACAGTCAAATATTTTCCAAAAGCAATAGTTTCTTTCGTTTCTAGGATTTCACAGTTCAGTAAAGACAAAAGAATGGATTTATTATTTGGTTCGTTTATCTACTTCCGTGTAAACCAGATCATCTTACGCTCGTAGTGAAAAAAACCCAACAACTTTCGTTTGTTGGCCACTCCCATTACGGAAGAGGGTGGAGGTTGAAATCCACACATTTAAGCATCAGTTTATCTGGTTTTGGGCAATCTCCAAGAAGAAGTCGCTCTTTTACAATGAATTTCCAGGGATACGGTGCACCGGCGGCCGGAGGGGTAATGATTTATCGTTTTTTTGTGTTAATCAATTCATTCCCAGTAACGTTACAAGGACATTGTATACATCTCGTTTTGTAAAGTCTGGTGTTAAACGATCTTCCGCTTATTCTAACATAGTGTGATCCTGAGCCTGTTTAATGTTAAGCTACCACAGGGTGAATAGGCGATGACAGCCAGTGTTTATCTTCCAGCGGGGCCTGTAATGGAAAGTGTTAATATGTTTTGTGGCGATTCAAGCTCTGATGAAAGCTGGAAGAATAAATATAGCATTTAATTGTTGCTGGTCTGCCTACCTCTGGTTTACAAAACACGCCTGGTTTTAATCAGATTAGTACAGTGACCCTTGACCAGAACTGGGCGCGTCAGATCATTGAGTCACGGCTGTAGGTCAGTGGTTTTAGTAACGTTAATAACGTTAGATCTCCTCACACACAGCATGGAGAACTTGTTTCTTTATGGAGTTTGTGGTACTGTATGCATTTACTGTGTTAAGAAAGCCGAAATGTGCAGTGCTGTAAGTCCAGGATGTAGTAGGCTATAAAACTAGATGGTCCTTCCTACAAATGTTTAATTTCAAAATAAAAGTTCTAGATAAAGTATCAATTGGTGTAAAACTGTTGAAGTTAAAACGAAAGCACAAAATAAAGCGGACTGAATTCATACAATTCAGTTCGGTTTCTTCTATTAACTTTATGCTCTCATAAGTTTAGTTCCTGTGCTTCTGTACCATTAATTATGAAGAAGTACACTATAAAAAGGTTCTTGCAGTAAGGCTTTATTTTATCAAATGCTACCTAAATTAAAGTTTTTGTTTTACATTTATTTTATGCATATGTATATATATATATATATATAATTTGTTAAGATCTGTAAACAAAAGTTATGCCGGCACATTCTGAACTTAGAATGTACTGTGCATTTACATGGGATTTACATGCATTTACATTTTTTAATTTTTTTAATATGTTTAGGGACTGTGGTGATAAAAAAAAAAAAAAAAAAAAAATATATATATATATATATATATATTAGTAAATAATTAAGTTACTTATAATGATATATTCTGGCAACAACAAAAAGTAGCTACTACTATGATCAACAAGATGTCAGAGAATCGTTTTATGAAGTCAAAAATGTGTGTGTGAATAAAATGTAAATAATATGATACTTAATTTTCCACTGTTAAACAAATTTTTATTTTAAACTAACTACTGTACCTGAAAAGGCGCAAACAACCACCATTGCTTAATGAACAAGTTATGGGACCACTGCTTGTCCTTGTCTCTCTCTCTCTGTTCTGAAGCAGCTCCACCTCATCTGTCCTCTAATATGAAAACGACGAGTTCATATTGAGTCTTAAATTAAACAAGCGTCCAGAGTCTTGTCTGTATGTATGCTTGTCATATTTTTAAAAGCGTCCCCAGTGGAAATTACGCCCCTGCTTCACCGTATAATTCGTATGATGTAAACTCAGAGCATGTCTTAAAAGGATCGTTCATTCAAAAAAGAAAATTCTGTCATCATTAAATCATTCGGATCACTTTTATTTTGATATTCCACTTTAGACATTTTATTATCAGTAAAGAACTTTGCAACTACATGTCATTTAGCAATGATTCGAGTATTAATAAACTGTCTGCTTAATATATTCTAACATTTTATTTTGATGGTTCCACAACATGCATACTGACTATGAGAATTATTGCAAATATATATGTCAACTTAGTCTACTGTTCACTTAATTGACATGTAGTTGACATGCAGTTACAACGTCTAAAATGGACTATGAAAATAAAGTGTAGGCTGACCTTTCTTTCTTTCATTTGCTGGTACTGGACTTGCATATTTTCTATACTTCATTGAGTTTTTGTCATGTTCTGGGTTATTTAAACAATACCATCAAAAAAGAAAGTTAAATACACAAATGATAACACCCTACCATAACCTAAAATGAAAGTTGTTCATATATATTTTTAATAAGAAGAAATGAAACTATGTCATATGTAGTGCATTACAAATAGGGACTTCTGGGAATTACCGTTTTTACTAGTTGTCAACTTATATTACATAGTAAATAATTAATGTAACCTGCCAAAACCATACATTTAACAGCACTTTACAGTAAAATTAAATGTAATGTTAAACCATTTTAACATTTAAACTTTTTGAATATGTGTGTGTGTATATATATATATATATATAAAATCAGCTGCTTCTCCTTCTTCTGTAGTATCCAGGGGGATTCCCTGGACAGCAGCAGGACCCTCTCTATGGATACTTCACTGCAGTCGCTGGTCAAGTAAGAGGGTGTTTCATTTGCTCTTTAAAAGTTACTACCATAAAAAGTCTGCTGAGTTTCCGTACAGCGGATGAGCCTATACACATCAGTCTTTTCCCATAGATGTGCATTTTCCCTAATATGAACATTATAGAGTCATTGATGAATATGTTTTGTCTAGGATGGCCAGATATCTGCGGAGGAACTTCAGACTTGTTTGACTCAGGCCAACTTCTCTGGTGGCTACAGACGTAAGCATGTTTGTCTCAGTTTAATAGAGATGCAGAATGCTGAAGGTATTTGCAGGTTTGTAACAATCATTCTTTGCCTTGCAGCTTTCAACATCGAGACTTGTCGACTGATGATCAGCATGCTTGATGTATCCTTCTCACTGACACTGAAGGCATTTCAGACATGTTATGATTTCCAATACTGAATGTGTTCGACTTTACTACTGTGTCAACCGTGGTTGGAAATCAACTGTGGCCTTTTCTTAAACTTCCTTTTCCCTAACTTAGCCTTTCATCAGAGAGACATGTCTTGCTCAATGGGTTTCAATGAGTTTAAGGAGTTGTGGGCGGTGCTCAATGGCTGGAAGCAGCACTTCATGAGCATTGACAGGGACATGAGCGGCACTGTTGACCAACAGGAAATGAACCAAGCCATTTGCTCTATGGGTAAAACTTCTTGTTCGCCAATTCTCAACAATAACGATTAACTACAACTCTGGCAGAAATAAACTCAATTAGCTGCTTATTAAAAGCTAGTAGATTGTTAAGTTTAGGCATTAAGGGAACTAAAATATGGTCATGTAGAATAAGACATTAATAATGCTCCATAAGTACTAATAAACAGCTCATACGCTAATATTGTGCATGCTACCAGCAAGTAGAGTGAATAGGTCCATAAACGAAAGTGTTACCAAAAATTTGACTTTTAAATTTGAACAGAAAGCATGCGAAAAGCAGTGACAATGCAGCCAAGATTTCCTGAGAATGCTAAATGACCCTAAAGACAATTGATGGTAACGGTACGTTTGTAAAGACTTCAGTTCATGAGAAATAGATTTATGATTACATCAGCCCAATTTTTTACACGTTTTTAGATCTTCCTTCAGCAGGGCTGTGGATAAATGAATAAAGACAGAACGGAATATCTTTAGAGCTTTTTTATTTGTGCTTCCTGACAAGACTGCAAAACAGGGAAAAACTGTATGGATGCAATTTGATTCCCGTCTGGCTAATTAGTGGAAAGTGAATGAACTGTATTAATGTGTTTTTGAAGGTTACTGTGTGTCATGTTTGCAGGGTACAGGCTGAGTCCTCAGGGCATGAACTGCATAATTAAGCGTTACAGCTCTAATGGGAAGATCTCATTTGATGATTATGTCGCTTGCTGTGTCAAACTGAGGAGCTTGACTGGTGAGTATGAAAAATCTTCATGATTTTTTTGTCTCTTTAAATTCTCCTTGTAATGAAGCTTTCCAGTTAGTGAACTCTTGGGTTAAATTATGCCTGTTCCACATACTATGTGAGTTTTCTTTTTGATAGGCGAAATGAAGGTATTTACCCTGAATATTTTATTTGAGTAATTGATAACTACTACAAACTTGATCCTCATGAAACTGTATGAGGATCATGAATAGAAGATCAACCCTTCAATAGAGCCTAAACCGGCAGACTGTTGACTATTTCAAAACATTTTCTAAGTTCCTGTTGTCAGTGCTGAAATTACCCACATGTATACTCACAGGGTATGTGCAAAAAACTTTTACTGGCTTATTTATTAAACACAGTTTGGAAATGTATTGTCCTCTCCACATCTCCATCCAACAAATGTTCTTCATGGTCCTCAGTGCATGTAATGATGGGTGTCCCAGATTATATACAGTATTTGACTTTTTACCAGCGGATATGTTTAAATTTAAATTAAAGTGATTGTTTAATTAAGGGATTGCCTGAACTAATGAGTTTTTAAAATGTTAATGTCTTAACTGTGTTTTATGATCAGATGTGTTCAGAAAAAGGGACCAGGCACAGCAGGGAATGGCCACATTTCAATATGATGATGTAAGTCCTCAAAACATCATAAACTGTGCAAGAGAATTAAATATTTTTAAATAAATATTTTCAATACAATGTAATCTGTAAATCAATACGCTATAGTTCAAATAAAACAAAAGACTAAATCGTTATTTTAAAATAATCATCAGAATCATTGGACAAATAATAGTGGGCCTCAGTTAGTGTAGTAGCACGCTGAATCGAGGGACCACAGAAAGACTATTCTGATGTGATATAATCTTGGTAAAGCTGTTGTAGGAATAAAACATTGCAAGGCTCAAATGTATATACATTATTCACCTAATTGTTTATGTGGTCCCTAAACGGGTCACTATAACCACTAAAAATTCATGCATGGTGTGCAAACTGTAGGTTTTCTGGTAGGAGTTCGAAGGACAAAGCATTTCATGAAAAGGATGTGGTCAATAACTGGAAAAAAAAAACCCACAGGATATATGCTGTTGTACACAGTGTGAGGAAAAAGTGCGCTTATTATTGAGATCATTTTTTTTGGTCAGTGGTCAAATACGTATTATTTATTACAATGTTCATGCAGATTAAGTTGAGTGTAAGTCTCTAATATGTGACCAGTAACCATGGGTATATTTGTAGCAATAGACAAATATACAATGTGTGGGTTAAATTTGTTGCTAAGACGTTCATTTGGACTTTTTAAAGGTGATTTTCACCCAGCAACAGTTAATTGTTTAGGTGGTTCTTTAATATTCATGTGCCATGAGACCCAAACTGTTCTACTTTGCAAAATGACACGGTAGAGGAATTGTTGTATGTTTTAATATATTTATTAATGTTATTATTTATTAAACATTTTAAAAGAAAATTACTTTTGATTATCTGCCATTAGGTAATGTAGATGTGTAAAATTATTCCATGTCTTTAAGATTAAGGTATTTTTTGCATCTCTTTTCACAGTTCATCCAGTGCACCATGAGCATCTGAGAGAAGCCTCCGGGTTCATGATGAGATCCACAAATAAAAAAAAATGCATGCCTCAGTTTTCATTTTTTAACTTTCATGTCAATACTGTACTAATGTACTACATACATTATAAAACATACATTTCAACCATGTTGTTTGCAATTGAACTATTGCATTATTCATGCAACTAAGTATGGAATGCCTTTACACCAATGACATTTATAGTCTATCCACTCAAAATGTAACATATATATATACTAAATAAAATTATTGTATCAAAGCAGCTTTACAGAAATCCATGATATTAATGTTTATAATATCCTAATGCCTTACAGTCACATTTCGCAGATTACGGTGGCAATATTGTATAGTATAGCACCTTAACCAGCATCCCTCTGGAGCCTTGTCAGCATATTAATTTGTCTTAATTTGACATGGTCAGTAAAGAATACTTTGTCAATGTGAGGCTTGCTAAACTTCAGATCCATTTCTAAGTGCTGTTAACTGGAAGTAAACTGTTATATTATACAGTATATTACCAAAGAATTCTTGAGACTAATATCTGTTCTGCTTTTTGACTTTTGTGTAATGGCTGTTTGAAATGTTAGTAAGAAGTATATTCGAGTATATTTTCATTATTACTAATATTTTATTATTCATATTTCTATTCTTTCTAAATAACACCCTATTTAGGATTTAATAAATGCCAACAGAACACTTATCTTCCAGTATTGCATCATGTGTGATACATTCTTTCCACAGACTAAATGTGTACACTGATATGAATTACAATTGGTTATTATGCTCATCTCGTAAAAGACTAGTTCACCCAAAAATCATTTGTCATCATTTACTCACCCTTGAGTGGTTCCAAACCAGAATTTCTTTGTTTTGCTGAACACAAAAGAAGATATGCAGTTTGTAACCAGGCTGTTTTGGTCACCATTGACTTCCATAGTAGAAACTATTTCTTCTGTTGTGTTCAGCTGAACAAAGAAATTCTGACAGCTTTGGAACTACTCGAAGGTGAGAAAATGATGACAGGATTTTCGTTTTTTGGATTAACTATTCCTTTAATACTGGGTGCACTTTTACAAAACTTCATGTAGTTGTCTTTTCCAACAAATAGTTTGACACACCTGTTAGTCTCAGCTTCAGAATGCAAACACACTAAAATGATTTTATGTCTGAAAATCAACTGATTCCCTGCTGAAAATGCCAGCATATGCTAGTTAGGTATGTTTTGATGCTGGTTTAAGCTGGTTGATGCTGGTCACGTGCTGGCAAAGGACCATTTTAAACCAGCATTCCAGCATCAAAACATACCTAACCATCATCATGGGTTTTTTTTTTTTCAGAATGGTTGGATGGTGAGTGTGAGGAGTATGGTTGATGGTTTGTGGTTTTCTAGTGGAACTGACAAAATGCGTAATACAGTGGAAAAATAACACTTTAGTCCACAGCGGTTGCAAACAATGTTAAGAAAATAGCACTCATTATAGAAAAAATGTGATCCAGATGTCTTGTGAAATCATTTGTCCTTTAAATAATTGCAACAAAGCAAGTGTCCAGGCCCTATGTCTAGGTTAGTAGTCTTTTCTCTCTTAAAACCTGTGTGTCGCACAAAACATTTTTCCCGGGCAATATTTTCAGGGCAGGTCACCTACAGTATGCTTCCCAACCCACATTCGCATCTGCTTAAGTGACTCCATTTAGCTTTTGGAGAACGCAAAGATTCCTTTTTTTTTTTATTTTTTTTTACCAGCCTTCTTCAGTGTTTGTAGACATTTAAGAGGCTCTTGTTTCAACCTCGTTTTATTGCAATTTTGATTTTTAGGAGATGAACCTGATTGCTCTGCTGTTTCTTGTTTTTTTATGTCCTGCTGGCATGTCTGTTGGGCGCTGAGTACTAGTGCATGTATAAGTCTACAATCAGTATAAGTAATATACTTAAAAAAGACTCATTATGCAACTTTTTACAATATTTAATATAAGTCTTTGGTGTGCTCAGAAAGTTTCAGCTCAAAATGCCCCACGGAACATGTATTATATAATTTGGAAAATGCCTATTTTGAGTGGAAGCAGAAACAGTGAGATTTTTGCCTTTTTAAATGCAAATGCAAAGGCATGAGAGTACTAAAATAAGTTCTCATTCACACACAGCTTTACATTACAAAAACAGTCAGTTAATTATGTCAGTGAAGGTACAGTAAACAAAATAAATCACATTTACATTAGATCGGCAATATTAGTTACAGTAAAGAAATTGAAAAATGCACTGCTCTCTTGTCTCCTCTGAGGCTCCGTTAGCATGTTTTGCTCAAAATTTCACCATGACGTTTGGACCGGTACACCATTGTCACTTGTGAAATAAAAATGACAGCGCCTTGAGGGAAACTTGCAGTTGTAGAAAAAGGCTTGCTAAAACAAAGTTACTGGGTTAATCTTTTTACACCTTTCCTTGGTTTGTAGATCTATCTAATACTTAACACTTAAAACCTGTAAAACTTTGATTTTCATGATATGTCACCTTTAAGTACAGCTAAAATCAGGTAACCTAAAACTTTTAAGTCATATTGGAACTGATGACTTGTAACTTTTAACGGAGTCATTTTCTGATTTGAAATGACATGAAGGAGGAACACTAAGTTTCCATATTGGTAGAAATATTTCAGCAGGAAGCTCAAGGGTCCTGCTGCGAGTGGAATTTGCCCTTTAAACCTCAGCTACTTAAGCATGTCTGCTGGAACAAAACAAAACTTTGACAAAATAATACTACTTTGAAGTAAATTATGTTTAAGTATTAAACTAAATTTCGGGAGGAACACGTACGATAGGCTAACCACAGCTGACTCCCATTTCCCAATCAATCTATTATCTAATCGTTCTATCAGGCCCCGTTCACCAACCTTTCATCCTTTGATAAAACCCTCCGATGGGGGGGTGCAGGCCAGAGGAGAACTGGCCCGACTGAGCCTGGGTTCTCCTAACGGTTTTCCGAGCTATATCCAGCTCTCGCTGCCCTAGGGTTATATTCCTTAAAGGTGCCATAGAATGGAAAACTGAATTGACCTTGGCATGGTTGAATAATAACAGTTAAGTACATGGACATAACATACTGTGAGTCTCAAACA
>JAUCMU010000030.1:610202-625336 GCA_032275025.1 Enteromius treurensis
GCTTTCTCAGGTTTGACAAACCTGCCTTTTAGAAACGGAAAACCCAGAGTTACCCTCATTTCAGGGTTAACTAACTCTGAGTTTTCACTTAACCTCCTTTGAGAAACAGGCCCCTGATCTCCCAGAACTGTGTATGTGTTTGTGTATGTTTTCCCCATGGACTAATCATCTGTTAATCATGTTCTTCACCCACCTCATGTGTTCCCATAGTTACTGATTTGTTCTCCGCCCCCTCTCGGTGTCATTACCTCCTGTATAAATACTCCGGACTTTCTCTCATTCCATTGCTGATCATTGTACGCGGCTCGTTCCGTTTCTGTACGTGTTTCTCCCCTCTGTTTTTTCTCTGTTTGTTATCTGACTCCACTCCGCTTGTCTAGCCCCTCTCTGAATTCTGTACACTCCTCGATCGACCTCCCGCCTGTATTTTGGATTGTCTTTGCCTTGTGATCTGGTTATTAAATACTTGCAAATGGATTCGACTGCCTCTGGCTTCATTCATGACAGAATGATCAGCCGCCCAGAATCTGCTGAGTATACCGGCGAACACACTGCACGTGATCGGGCGTCATGGAAACGGCTGTGCTCTATATTCCAGCGAGGGCGTTATATCGATGATTATGTTGAGGAATTAATTGCGCACAGTCATCTTGTTCGCGCGAGGGACTACCAGCTCAAGGACTGCTTCCTGATGAGATTCGACCCGGAAGTGCTCGAGTACTTTGACACGGTGGTGAATGAAGACCCAGAGTGGACTTTCTCTGAGCTGGTGAATGCAGTGCTGGCTGCCTGTGGCTCTACACAGACTTTGGAAGAGTCTGATGTGGAGGATCCCAGGCAATCATATCAGCAGACATCCAACGCAGCGAGTATGAAAAAATACACTCTATCTTCGAGCTCGCTTATACATGGCGGCTGTGACGTCACCCATTCTAGCGACTCCTATTACGCTAGTGATGGGTTCAGACGCCATTTCACAGCGAGAGGGGCTGTGTGACGTTCGGCCGGTCTTGGTGTCACAGCCGAGTAAACAGTCATTCATGTCGTTGTCTTGGACCCACAAATGGTGGGTTGTGGCTCCGTAGCACGACGAGAGGGGTCGTGTTCGGTCCAACCAGCACCAGTTATACAGCCAGGGGTGCTGTTTTCTGCCCAGTCGGTTCAGGTTTTACAGCTTGAGGAGCTGTCACCTGTCCTAGCGATCCACAAAACACTAGTGACGGGTTCGGAGCACCACTTCACAGTGATAGGGGCTGTGTGGTGTACAGTCTGGTTCGATTATACAGCCAGGAGAGCTGTTTCTTGCCCAGTCGGTCCCAGTTACGCAGCCTGACGAGCTGCAGAAGGTCCTCGGGGTTCCTAGCCCGCACTTAATGGGTCCCAATCCCGTAGCACATTACGAGGAGCCGTGTATTGCCCAGTCGGTCCAAGTCACTGCAGAAGGTCCTCGCGGTCTCTAACCCGCAAAAATAACGGGTTCCACTCCCGTTTCACGGTACGATGAGCCGTGCTCCGTCCTGTGGATTTGCAATTTGGGTTTCGTGTGGTCAGATCCGCCAGACCTTGTCTGTGATCTGGACCCATGGTGGCCGGATCCGCCCGAGCCGGTTGGTGAGCCAGATCGGGTATTCCCAGAAGCGCCATAGCCAGTGCTGGTACACCGACCACCCGAGCTCCACGTAGACTGTGAGGTCCCTGGGCCAGAACCTCCGGAGCCCGTGGGAGGCTCAGACACTCCAATGGGTCCACTTATGGCTGCACCATCTCTGGGGAAGTCGGTATCGGCCGTAGATTCTCCAGAGTCCCCATTCGTTGCTGCTCAACCCATGAAGGTGGCTGGGTCTCGGTCCTGAGAGTTCAGAGGGACACTACCACTGTCTGTCTGGTTCCGGAGGACGCTACCACAATCGGTCCAACCGAGAAGGGCACTTTCTGTGTCAGTTGAGTCACCCTGGAAGATGGCCTCACAGTCTGTCTCGCCCATGTGGGCGTTCCCACCACCTGATCCACCCTGGAAGGCTTCCCCGCCATCTGCTCTGCCCAGGAGGACGTCTCCACCGCCTGCTCCTCCCCGATGGGCTTCCCCACTGTCTGGACTTTCTCGCATTCCCCGCTAATCATTGTACGTGGCTCGTCCCGTCTCTGTAAGCGTTTTTTCCCTCTGTTTTGCCTCTGTTTGTTATCTGACTCCCCGTTGCTTCCTACTTATTTCTGTTTTGCATTTTCATTGTTATGTATATGTTTGACTGCACATACTAGTACTTTAAATAAGTGCCCCTCGGCTATGAATGAAACTTAAGTATCATTTTCGATTTTAGCTATTTGCCCTGCTATTGGCTTTTTTTATGTGCTAATTAGAAGGAGACCACAGCTTTCTTCACTGTGGTCTCCTAGACTGTGTACTTACGCTAAACTGATTTTACCAAGTGCAACATGTGGGACAACATAGTGATTAACCAATCAGATTTGAAAAAAACTGTTTACAGTTTTTGTGAAGTTTAGGCTTACAATCATTGTTTGGTGCTTGTACATCAGTGTCATTTATCTATAATTTCCTCAGATTTTAAGCATTACTCATGGGTAAGGTTACGTTTAGGTGTAAATATATGGTCAAGACTATATTTTTGCATTAAAATGTTTTTCAAGGGACACACAGAGCTTGGCTAAATCAGGACATATATATTTATTTGTTGAGTGTGTGCTGGCGCAGAAGTGTGTTCGGCCTCTTCAGTGACGTTTTGCAAATAACATGTTTCGGAAGGAGCGTATATGACTTAACCACGGCTGGCACTGCATTACCTAATCAATCTTCTCATCTCACCTGCCCAATCAGATTTGCCTTTGCCTATAAATCAACCCATTTCCTTCCTCTCCCCTTCTCGCCTTTCATGCATTCTTCGGAATCGCACGACCGAAGACACATCCTACAAACACGCTGTCCAACTTTGACTTACCTGGCCTCCGCGAGGACCAGATTCCTTAGCCTGCCTTCCAACAACCTGCCACCGCTCAAACTCAACCCCTTTAGCCCGTCTGAGCCTCCACGAGAGGCCATGCCTGCGCACTCTTAGACCTCATTCATTGCGCCATTCGCCAAAGCAATCCAAGTGAAAGAATCCACATTACTCACCACTCGCTGGCCCTCCGCCATTTTCCAAAACAAAGCCCAGCGTTGCAACTTCTCAATCGCAAGTAGCAAGGCAGCGCGGAACTGGCCAGTGCCGCCAGATGACATCATACACAAGCCACGTATCTATGACGCCAGCGCATTTCCTTTCACTTTTCCACGGTCACGTAACTTATTTTATGCACCCATTTACCCATTTTTAGGTTCATTGATTTATTTAGCCATTGATTTATTTAGCCAACGTTCCTGTTGTCAGAAACAGAACATTAATTATTTACTGACTGGAACTGTTTAACTAATTCCACGCCCCATCTCACCTCCGCAGAGGTTCTCTCTACCATCCTGCCTTTGCAGAGGCTTTTCTCCTTCCAACCTCCGCAAGAGGTTCTCGATCTCAAGCTTCCGCTCTTCATGCCTCCGCAGAGGTTCTTTATTTCAAGCTTCCCCCCTTCATGCAGAGACAGCCACCTTACCTCCGCAGAGGTTCTGATTCCCACCCACCACACCCCATTTAATCCCCCATATGTTCATACTGTTTTGCTTGATTTTCTTTGCCAATCCACTAACCCACGTCTCTGTCTCTACCAGCAGGTCGCTGGATGAACCAGCCCCCAAGTCCACCATGTTTCTAGCACATCCCAGTTGAAGCTTCCTGAAACCAGTCCAACCCCAAGGAGCGCACAAACTAAATTCCCTTAGCTGACCCGTCCAGCATCCTCTTACCACGCATTCTTTGGGGGCAAGCATTTGGCTGCTGTCCTCCTCTAGCCTTTTTGGGGGGCACGCAGGGTCCGAGCCGGACGCCAAGCTCTGGCCTCGCTAGGGTTCAAATCACTAGGGCTTGGAGTCCGCCGTCTTCCCGTCTCGCCCCCCGGACAGCACGCCAAACTTGCTTATTATTTACCTTATCATTATGAGGAAGTGCAAACTCATGAAAGTGACGTTTTGAAAATAACGTGTTTCGGGAGGAGTATATACGAATTAACCACGGCTGGCACCGCATTACCTAATAAATCTCCTCATCTCACCTGCCCAAACAGATTTGCCCTACCTACTATAAATAAACCCATTTCCTTCCTCTCCGCTTTTTGCCTTTCCTGCATCCCTCCTCCGCCCCTTCTCCACCTTTTCTGCCTGCTCTTGCCGGGGGGAACGCAGGGTCCGAGCCGGATGCTGAGCTCTGCCCTCGCTCGGGTTCAAATCACAACCGTCTTCCCGTCTCGCCCCCCGGACAGCACACCAAACTTGCTTATTATTTACCTTATCATTATGAGGAAGCGCAAACTCGTAAAATGTGAAGACTGTGAACCACACACTGCCAACCTCCATAAGAATACAAAGAAGAAGTCTGTGCTTAGTCAGTCAGTCGGTCAGGCAGTTATTTACATTATAATTTTGGGGTGAACTATTCCTTTAACCTCTTGTCTAGACAACACTTGTCCTCTCTCCTCCAGACCAGCAAGGTCTGCATCTTCTAATCCTTGGTTCTTCATGAGCATCGGACCAAACTCAGTGCTCCAGACAAGTATAACCGCTTCAAAACATTTAATTCTCTCCTTCTCTAATTGTTCTCCTCCACCACCTACCACCACTTCTATAACAGCTAATGATTTTGCCACATTTTTCACTGATAAAACCAAAATAATCAGCAGTCAATTCTCAGCTCCACACACACAGGACCCCCAACCACATCCACTGCTGATACTCCCTCCTTCTCCTTCTGTCCACTCACAGAGGCAAAAGTATCCAAACTTGTCCTCTCCAGCCATCCTACAACATGCCCTCTGGATCCATTGCCATCACACCTTCCCCAAGCAATCTCTCCCACGCTCTTACCAATACTCACATACATCATCAATATATCACTCCTCACAGACACTTTCCCCAATGCATTTAAGCAGGGTCGGGTAACACCACCGCTTAAAAACCTACACTAAACACTTCTCTTATAGAAGCCTACAGACCCATATCTCTTCTGTCATTCATAGCGAAAACACTTAAATGACTTGTTTTCAACCAGCTATTATTGTTTCTAACACAGAACAACAAACTGGATGCTAACTATTCAGGTTTCAGGTGTGGCCACTCAACGGAGACTGCTCTATTCTCAGTTCCTGAAGCCTTGCGGACTGCAAAAGCTAATTCCAAATCACCAGTTCTCATTTTGATGGATCTATCTGCTGCTTTTGACACTGTCAATCATCAGATCCTCCTGTCCATCCTCTCATCACTGGGCATTAAGGTTATCCCTCTTCATTGGTTGGAATCCTATCGCACTGGTAGGTCTTTCAGGGTGGACTGGGGAGGAGAGGTGTCCAAAACACATCAACCGGTCCTAAGGGATCAGTTCTTGGACCCCTCCTCTTCTTCACATACACTACATCTCTGGGTCCCATCAAACAGGCACATTGCTTCTCCTACCACTGCTACACTAATGACACACAGCTCTACCTCTCTTTTCAACCAGATAATCCTTGTTATTTCTAGGCTGGACTACTGTAATGGTCTTCTGGCTTGACTTCCTGCAAGCATAATCAAACCTTTACAAATAGTTCAGAAAGCAGCAGCACGACTGGTCTTCAATGAGCCCATGTTACACCTCTCTTTATCTCCTTGCCCTGGCTCTTGGTTGCAGCTTGCATCAAATTCAAGACATTGATGCTTGCTTATAGAACAGCCACAGTCTCAGCACCAGTCTACTTCCACTCACAATTACAAATCTACAGTATATCTCCTCCAGAAGCCTTAGATGAGACAAATCTCTTTATATATTCCCCAATTGTAAGTCGCTTTGGATAAAAGTGTCCGCAAAATGACTGAATGTAAACATAAAATGAAGTTGTGCCAGGGTAGAAGCTGTGCAGATGCTTGAATGCTTGAAATGAAGATAAGGCTTTAGGCATCTAAGACAAAGACTTTGACCGGTAACAGGAGAGTGAGGTAAGAGGTAAACTCATTTGGCTGAATTTGGCAATGAATCGATGGCAGACGTTGGAAAAACCTAAGAAATGTTGCACTGTACACAGAACACTGTATATATTAGAGAGAATGTGATGTATATTTGTTTTTATTTATATTTTTATAGTACGTATTATATACATTATTATTAAATTACGTACAAACATAAAACTATGTCCATTTCTATGGATTTCTAACCAATGGGATCCATGTGGAATGTACTATGGCCAGTTTGGGTGCATGATTCCTGCAATGCGCATAGGTAGCAGCAGGATAGAGCTGAAACACCTTGCAGCCGAAGTTACCTGTGGTATCCAACCATATTCACTGGATCATGTTAACGTCTCACCTGTGGTGTGAGCAGTGGAGGTGAAAAAAAAATCTTTTCACAGAATCCTTTCCAGTGTCAGTGCAGTTTTTTTCCCCGAGTACATACTTGAACAAATCTGGAGACTTGTAACTGAACGGTCTGATGTGCTTGTGTGGTTATGTGCTTTGGAAGAATTTTTGTATTGCACCAGACTCGGAGTGGCTTTGTCCTGAGAACAGTATGCATGCAACACAAAGCAACCATCCTGACATGTTAGATCTCAGCATTGGATACTTAGCCTCACTGAAAAAAGTCTTCATGTACTTTTTTATGTTTTCCAAATATTAATGTAGATGGAACATCATGCTAGTATCACGCATGCACAGGAGTCACGTAGATGTACTTGGTCTTTGGATTTCAGAATGTAATCTCTTTTTAGGGGTTTTATCTATGCGCAAACAGTTTGTAACACTCTAAAGAGAAAGGAAAACTTGAAATTGCATCATATGACCCCTTTAAGACTGTCGAAGCTACTGCAGCTGAAGGGCTGGTTAAGGTAGAAGATAGACTTTTTCTAAAGGTTGTTGAGTTGAGAAGCTACAGTAGAAAAGCTGCAAGATCGACTGGCAAAAATCAGACGTGATTGATTGCCAGTACATTTTCTAAGCAAAGACAAGCTAGCGGATCCACAGGAGAGGGCACCAATGAGCACATATACTGACATATTTTACCAGGGTTATGATAAAGAGAGCCAAGGCCACCCTGAAATATGATTTAGCTATTCACTGTTTTTTGTAAGCCAATAAAAGCTCAAAATGTCCACACCTTCGCAAGTCTTGTCTCCCCCATTCCTGTTTGTCTGTTTTTAAAGTATGTACCAAAACCTTCTCCAGAGTGCTCAGGACATCAGACTGGGCAGAAGATTTACCTTCCAACAAGGCAATGACCCTAAGCACACAGCTAAAATAATAAAGGAGTGGCTTCACATCACTACAACTTGCAACATTTAACAACATTGCAGTAATGCAAGATTTGTTTTGCAATATTTATTGCTTTATAATTATTCATTTATTTATTTTTGGTTATTTGCAAGTCTGGTATTGTTATTAACAATATTAATTTATTTATTATTACTATTTTAATTGATGTTTGAACAATAAACACAAAATTAAAGTGCCAAGGTATACACAAAAATAGGAAAAAAGTGTATAAACTACTCATGTACAGGTAGATGTAAAAACAACAAATAAATAAAAAATAATAAAAGGCCTTGCTAATTCACAATACCTTAAATATACCAAATAAATGCACAGCTTATATGAATTCCTTAAGTGCTGCAGGAAAAATTGCTTACTTACTGCTAAATTTACATCAGTGAACGTACAAGTACATTCAAGAGATTGATAACAAGAGATTGATAACAAGAGATTGATAGCCTCGTTTTCAAACTTCTTGCCACAGCTCAAAAAATAAATAAATCTATATATTTATTGCGTTCATATAATAAAAGACAGTTACCCAACACTTCAGATTTCATTTATAAATCTGGAAACCTCCCTGTGATTACAGTATTTAAAATTAATTAAAAAACGCTTTTGGAGGTCTTTTATATTGCAGCTATGAGTGCAGTTAAGTGACGCTCTGCTGCCCTCTTCCGTTTGGATCCAAATTTTCAAGCTTTGTGTAAAATAGAGTGACCACACTTCAGTTTTCCGAAAAGAGGACAGTGGAAAAAATATTTCAGTTTACTTTATCATTACTTTGTTGCTTTTATTTATTTAATCGGTGTATGTATCAAACGCTCTCCGGTGAGGTGGAGGTAAATGATTTCCTAATCCCTGAGCCTCAAAAAAAAAAAAAAAATTAGCCACATGATGTTGACATGATTTTAGTATGAACAAAATGGCCTTTTCTTTGTCTAGAGCAAAATACTTTCTCAAAGACTGTGCTGATGGGTGGTTGAGAAAATCAGCACAGCCTTTATTATTTTTATTATTATTTTTCTTGTTCTCAAAGTTGTATACTATAAACATAAGCACTATACAAAGCATTAGTTGCCACAAAGGCACGATTCTCATAATTATTAGTATTTATTTTATGGTTGTATACCATCATGTACTATATATATATATATATATATATATATATATATATATATATATTAAGGAGCAAAAACTTTCTTGAGCATTATCAGAATGATTTCTGAAGGATCACGTGACAAAACTGGAGTAATAAAATATTATATATTTTTAAATAATAGAGCTGAATTCATAAAGTGAAAAAAAAAGATTTTATTTGTATTTATTTTATTTGTATCATTCAGCTATTTCAGATTCATTTGGTCACTAAAAAATACATGTCTTGAATGTTTATCAATCAATTATCAAAAATACCCATCATCATAATAATACAAGCAAAGGTTTCCAATGAAGCCACACTACATAAGTCTTTTAGGGTCAATTTTCTCCAGGTGCACCAGAGGTTTCAGCTGTTCTGCGAAGCTTCTCATGTCTTCAGACACAGTGTCCTGTCCCGCAGGAGCCAGTACGCTCAGCTCAACAAGATACGACAGAGACAGCGGCTCTGTGTTCTCTGTGTTTCCTGTCGCCAGGACACGTAACAGTTTGCTCACTACCACCTTCATCACACCTTTCCTGAACACTTGACCCTTGGCTACAAACTCATGGTCCATGCGGAAACCCATCTCGTTGAGAAACTCTGGTAAGCTGTGCGAGGCAGCCACATCCACGCAGTTTCGCACCAGGGCGTGACGGCTTTTGTCGCCCACCTCCGGCTGACCTAGATAGCGCAGATGCCACGGGGCCGTGGGGTGAAGCAGTGAGCGGCGGGCACGCAGCATGAACGGGTTGCCCTGTTGACCCTTCAGGAGATACACCAGCTCATGATCAGCAAAGCTCTCCGACTCCATGTTATCACACAGACCTCTGAGACGATGTAGGAGACTCTCTAGAGACTGATCCAGTACACTGCCTGTGCCAACAAAACAGTAAAGTCAGAAGATATAACTTCACAAAGCTTACTTAAAATTAAAAGCTATTGACACATTTATAGGAGACCATTAATGTCATGAAATTAAGAACTAAGGTTATCGCAGTTTATATGTTTATTGTATAAGTAAAATGTACTGTGAGAGATTTCCAAGAAATAAAAACACAATTCTGACAGTTTTCAAATATTGTACAGATTTGCATACGCTAGAAGACTGAGACATACACTAATAGTAATGAGATTATATTTCTGAACTGCTGGTGTTTACCTTGAAGAAGATACTCCATCATATTTATGGTTCCACCCGTGACGGGCAACACAGTGACCGGCGGAGCCTCCATCGCTTTCTAAGTCTTCTCGACTTCAAGTCTTTTAACACATTTATCAGTCAACTACCAGTGGAAAATGATACAGTAGCTGGTTAAACCAGACCTTTAAATGAACCGTAACGATACACATACACAACAAAAGACCTGCAGAGATACTAACGACACATCACCTCCAGCCAGTATTATATTATATTATGAATAATAAATACTAAATAACATATATTGTTATTGTTACAAAATAGCAAAATTCAAACGGCTTACGTGTTTGCTTAAAATATCATGAACAATTACTACAACTCACTCGACTGCCTCCATGCACAAACAAGCGCACGCGCAGTGTCGATAGGAGGTACGCCGCATGCGCAACATTTTGCCCCATTCGTTTAGCGCCATCTATCGGACTGAAGGGGTTTTAACATTTACGACTTCAGCTTATGAAAACTGAAAATCCTCAAAAATTCTCCTAAACTATAAGTTAAATAAAACTCTAATTATGTCACATGTACATTTGTATAAATCACGGTGTATTACATCCCATTTTTATAGCTTTAAATTATTAAAAGATTGGCGCAATCAAAAGCGCATGCCCTTTTGTAAGATGGTAACTAACGTGAGCCCCGTCCAAATGAATGAATCATTAAACAGCGCCATTATATAAAGTATATATATATATATATATATTTTTTTTTTTTTTTAATATATATACAAATAATAAACAGAACGCAATGAGTAGACCAACTGAGACTTTTATTGTAAAAAAAAAAAAAGCAATGAATGCATTTAACATGTAGAGACTTTTAATTTGAAGGTACGTGCCATCTTAGGGATGCATGACATCGCTTCGGTGTTAAAGATGAGCTCAACTCCAATGCTTCCTGTAACGTTAAACATCTAATGAATGTAATTTATTATTCCGTGTTCTGTCTGTTATTAATGTTCGGGTAGAGTAACGTTAGCTTTTAATGTCAAGACAATTTTGGCATCGTTAATAGCTCCAAAGGTGTCTCACCGTGTGTAATGTAGTTCTGTCAGTGCTAGCTATATTTACCAACATTATCATAGTTACAGCCTCAGAAACGCGACTAAATATCACTAATACCTGATTTTAGTAGGTGGTTTTACAGAGTGTCGATTTAAACACTGCCATGATTCTTCTGGATGCCACAATTAAACAGTGTTAAATGCTAACACTAGCCCAGTGTTTGCAGAGCTGAAATTTTGATTTCCTTCATTAATTATTATTTCCGGAGTCATTTAGATGTGTTCTGGATTCTTCAGAACACATGAATGAAAATATGTTTCATACGTATTTGTGTTGGTGTAAACATTTTCTGTCTCAAAAAGGCGTAACGCTAGTTTAAGATGTTGTCCTCATTCTGAGAAGATTTTAGCATATTTAAAAACTTGGATTGTCTATAGAATAAGAACATATAGTGATTCTCTTACTTACATGTGACTTACTTTTAGGTGTTTAGGCGGTTGTTAAGATAGATGTATTTTTTAAAAATCATATTTAACACTTAAAATCCCTAAAGTTACCGCTTGATATCTTGGTGTTATGAAAGATTGAAGCTCAGTAACTGAAGACATTATATGTGTCACCTGGAGAAAGATGATAATGGCAGATGACAAGGATGTGCTCCGAGATGTTTGGTTCGGGAGGATACCGGCCTGCTTCACACTGTCTCCAGAGGAAACCACAGAGAGAGAGGCAGAACCCTACTATGTAAGTTAAGATGACGGACTTTCTTTTTGCTGTAGATTGTCACCTGACCTGTGCTGTTTTTCTCTCCATCTGTCAGCTGCTCCTCCCACGGGTCAGTTACCTGACGCTAGTCACGGATAAAGTCAAGAAACATTTTCTCAAAGTCATGAAGGCAGAAGACGTGGAGGAGATGTGGTTTGAATACGAGGGAACGCCTCTCAAGTGGTAGGTTGAGTTGACAATGTGTTGTCGAACACTTTGTTTTTAATCTAAACTAACATCGGCCCGAGACTTTCATTTTTCACATTCATGTATTTTGCAGATGCTTTTATCCAAAGTCTCTCACACAGCTACTTAACTAATTGAGCAATTAAGGCTGGATGCAGGCCGCTTATACAAAACGCATAGCAGTTGTCTCTCCCAATAAAACATTGATTGGGAGATTTGCTATGAAAAAGCCTGATCATGTTTGATTTGATCTTTTTTTTTAAATGTATGTATGGAAAAGTCACCCTACTGAAACCCACTAGAATGATATGAGAACGGATAACCTGCTGAACGTCACAAATGGATAATTAAGTAAACATAAGTTGTTTAATATGTGTTTGTCTTGAAAATATTACTAACAATATTACATTGATTCTTGTTTACTTTATAAAGATCAGCAAAAAGGCCTTTTACTTGCTTAAGACATAAACTCTTGTAAACAGATGACATAAGTGATTTAGTAGTGATAGATGGCAATGGTCTGAGTGTTAGATGTAGTTTTGTCTTGTACCACTAGGTGGGAGGACAAAACAAGGCTTATGGATGAGATCTCTGCTTGCTTGAAGCTGTTAGATGTTTGATTTAGCTCATTTACTTCATGGACTGTAAATGTGTTCTTTTCATTGTTTTAAGGCACTGTCCCATTGGTGTCTTGTTTGATCTCCACGCTTCAAACACCACTCTGCCCTGGAATGTCTCAGTGCACTTTAAGGTGTGTAGACCAACCCGACCCGTTCGTTTATTTTTCATGATGTTATATATATTCCACAGTTGTGATTTCCTTTATTTGGTAGAACTTCCCAGAACACGACTTGCTTCACTGCCCGTCGAACTCTGTGATAGAAGCGCATTTCATGTCATGCATCAAAGAGGCAGATGCGCTCAAACACAAAGGCCAAGTCATTAACGACATGCAGAAAAAAGACCATAAACAACTGTGGATGGGTCTGCAGAACGGTAAGAACTGCTGGTGTGTTTTAAACTAACATAAAAGCCTGCTAAAATTCAAGAATGGATAATTAGGTAAACACAAGTTGTGTTCATCTTGAAATATCACTAACAATATTACATGTGGTTTTATGTCTACTTTATAAAGATAAGCATAAAAGTCACAACCTGTAGGTGGTACTAAAAGGCCTTTTGCTTGCCAAAGACATGAACTGTCAATCAAATGACAGCAGACGTGTAGGATGTCTCCTGTTGTGTTCTTCATGTGCGTACTCTGTAATAATAAAAATAAAAAACACATTGTTTAATTTAATATTAGAACTTTTGGATATCACCTTCATAATATAGAAAAAGCTGTAAAGTTTGGTGTATGTTAGTGCTTAGAAATTAAAAAATAGGAGAAAATGCTAATTTTGAGGAAAGTGCCTTTAAAAAAATATTTATTTTAATAGAAGTTTATTAAAAAGAGAAAAACGTATAGCAGAAAATTTGCCCAAAATTGTCCCCTGGCTGAAAAAACTAAATCTTTTTTTAAATTATAATGATTTAAAAAAATCCTTGCCCTCGAGTTCTTCCTATTAATTAATGAATTGCCTGTTTTGAAGAAAGTTTGTGCTTGTGAGTTTCTGCTTGAATGAGGTTTTTTCCTCTCTGTAATTGTTTAGAAAGTTGGAAAGTGTATGAATAATTGTTTAAATCTGTTCATATTTGAAAGGAACGGCTTACACAAAAGTGGAAAAATGCTGATAATGTACTCACCCTCAGGCCATTCAAGATGTAGATGAATTCGCTTCCCTGTTTGGAGAAACGTAGCATTACGTTACTAGCTCACTGAAGTGAGCGAATGATGCAAGGCTAATTCTCTGCAAATCTGTTCAGACGAAGCAACTAATTCATTCGCATCATGGTTGTCCTGAGTCAATCTTGGTTTTTAGGTGAAATAGTTGAAATAGTTTAGGTTTTACACATAATGTCCTCGTAACGTCAAAGCCATACTTTCATCTGAGAATTAGTGTGCGTGATGCAGGCAGTGGTTTCGGTAGTTAATTTAAAGGTGAAAATGTGAAGCTCTGCAGATAAACCGAGAGAGGTGTAAGTTTCAGAAGCATAGATGTTTTGATAACACGCTGTCACAGCTGTCTGTCCTGTTCTCTGATGAGAGTGTGAGCAGAGAAAGTAACAATTTCTAAGCGGATGCTGATTTTCACCTGCACATGTGAGAACGCAGCCAGCGTGACTGAACACACACGGCTTAGCTCCGAACTCATGCCTGTTTTTCTACTAAAGTTACAGTTGGACAGCGAGCGGTACAGCTACAGCTCTAACTATACCTCTTGCGTAATCATTATAACTCGATTAGAATGGGGAAATCCACAACTATAATTCACATTTATAACGATATATCATTGAAACCACTTTCAGAACATGTTTTTTTCTCCAGCTGAACAACAATTTAAAGTGCTCTGCTTTTGTCCCATACAGTGAGAGTGAGTGGTGACTGAGGCTGCCTCACAGAAGAAAGACATTCAGAATTCAGCTTGATAAAATATTGTGCTGAAAAATTTCAAAGATCAAAGCGAATTCAAATGAAACACGAGTTATTGTCACTGATTAAAACAATTTCTTTCTTTTATCAGATAAATTCGACCAGTTCTGGGCCATGAATCGTAAACTCATGGAGTATCCTACTGAAGAGGGAGGCTTCCGCTATATTCCCTTTAGAATATATCAGGTATTTCCCCATTTACTTACTTACCTAAGTCATGTACGGCGCAGTATGGTGAAGGATTCGACTGATTTGACTTATAGCGAATAGCAGTAATGTTTTTGTTCTTGACTTTTTATGTTTGTTTTTTTTTATGTGTTTTAACAAAAACATTTAAAAAATGTTTAGGGGAGTGATGCAATTTTTAGTTTTGTTTATTATTTATAAATACCAATTATATTCAGGTTCTAAAAGGTTGATTTTTTTTTTTATTGATCTGAAACTTGGCTGCAAAAAAACAGGAAATTACAGTGAGCTCCCTAATAAATATCAGCATGTACATAGAACATTCTTAATGTAAATCAATAAAAAAAAACGTATATCTGGAATGCATCAGCAGATTCGCTCTGGATCACTTCGGCTCATTGTGACTGTTGCTTGACGGTACCTGAGCAGATTACTGGCAAATCATCACCTACAGTTCAAGAAATATGTCAAATAGCTTCAAACGTCTGAATAGTTTGACCTAAAATCATGATTTTGAAACTTTTTAGGTGTCATCACGCTTTGAAAGTATCTGAAAAAATTAGGGCAGCACCACCTAATGATCTACATGTTTTCAGGTGCTTTTGATCATCTAGTGTTTGGGGTGGGCGATATACCGGCAGACACGGTTAACCGGTAGAAATTTGTCAACCGATAGAGATTTCGGTCTAGCGTTTTAATCGCGGTTGAGATCACGTGACGTTGCCCGTTACGTAACCATGCAATACACA
>JAUCMU010000030.1:634137-649271 GCA_032275025.1 Enteromius treurensis
CTAACCTCGAGGTCATAAACGCATGAACTAACATTTCTGCATTTGAGGTTGAAAGCATAGGACGCAATTTAGATATGAATTTAGATATTTAGATTTGTAGAAACATGGGAACAAAGGAAATGGGAGATGGTGGTCTTATCATTTGTGTGTTTGTGTGTGTATTCTCTTTTTTTGCAAATCCAGATGGCGTGGTAGAGACATTGATGATAAACTCTTGGTCATATCAACAGATTATTTATGCTACTGTGTTGTCAAAGCTCTCAGCCTTTATGTTATGCTATTGTTTTATCAAAGGAGTAGTTCACGCAAAAATGCTAATTTGCTGAAGATTTATTCAGATCAGGTCATGCATGATGTAGATGAGTTTGTTTCTTTATTGAAACAGATTTGTAGAATTGAAGATTTACAACACCTGCTCACCAGTGGATCCTCTGCAGTGAATGGGTGCCGTCAGAATGGGAGCTCTGTGCACTTTTACGTGTTCTTGTTTTTACGTGCCTCGCCGCATTTTCAAAGAGAAATATCCACTGAGTGGCGCTAAAACACCAGTTCAATACGTGAACCCTGGCCCATTTCATTACGTTTATATAGGTACATACATACAAGGGGGCAGTCGTGGCCTGCTGGATAGGGAGTTGGACTTGTAACCCAAAGGGATTGTGGGGTCGGGGTTGTGAATAACCAGCGCTCTCTCCACCTTCAATCCCACGACTGTGTTGAGACCCTTAAGCAAGGCACTGTTCCCCCAACTCCTCCCTGGGCTCCGCAGCAATGGCTGTCCACTGCTCCGGGTGTGTGTGTGTGTGTGTGTGTTCACTTCTCACTGCTGTGTGTGTGCACTTGGATGGGTTAAATGCACAGCAAAAATTCCTATTATGGGAAACCATACCTGGCCACATGTCAGGTCCTTTTATTTCCATATTTCCATGTTGCTTCAGTTACATATTGTGACTGTTCAGAATTCAATATCAGTGGACTGTTGCTAAAAGCCAATGCTGTATCATGTTGGAAATATGCCCTACACCAAATCCAACCCTAAACCTACCAAATAGTGTTAACAAAAGCAAAAACTTTGCTTTGACAAATGGCATCATAATAATATGTTTTCTGAGCTTGCCATTTAGTAAGTCAGTCAGTCAGTAACTTTATATATACTGTATATGCGGGCAATCGTCCAGCGATTCACTCGAAACTATGTTATTATCAAAACATTTATTAAAAAATCATACAATGTGATTTCTGGATTTTTCTTTGTAGATTCTGTCTCTCACAGTGGAAATGAACCTATGCTGAAAATTGTAGACCCCTCCAAGATTTCTAAGTAAGAAAACTTGCAAAATCACATTGTGATCAAATACTTATTTACCTAACTGTGTGTGTGTATATTTATATATATATATATATATAATAAACCCATTTAGGACTAATATAGTTCAATAATGAAGATCATGACCACATGTAAACAGGTAGCTTACAAATGAAATAAGATTGGGCCATTTGCATGTTGTTAAAAATAGTTTTTTTCTAGATTTTTTTGGAACACTTTGTACATTGTTAGCATTTTTATAATGGGTTTTGTGGAGAAAGTGACCGATCTCCAGTAGCTGATGCAGTTGAAACTTTTTTAAAGTTTCCTTTTATAATGTTTTTGTTTGTTTGATTGATTACATACTGTATGCTCACTTAGCTGGGCAAATGCATTAAATGGATAAAATTTGAAAACAGAATATCAATAAAGCATTTATTATATTTTGCCTTCTTTTGTAAAAGACCTCTCAAGGGGTTTTCATGATGACCAAGCAGGACCAATAGCTTGGAATCACTGGCATTCACACACCACTCCATCACCCTCAAACAGATGGTGTTGTGGTGTATTTTAATCACACACACAAGTTCATGCTTAACACATTTGTCTCAGACACTGAGGCAAAATGTCACTGAGCAAGGGAAAATGCAAATGAGTCTTTAGCTAGGAAGAGGTTTGAAAGGTGAGGCCAACAATTTAACAATATTGGGACTTTAAAACCTTTGCAAGTAAATAAAGTAGATGAGCCTTTGTCACTTTGTCACTCCGGGGCAGAGAGAGGTGGGGTCAGCAGAGCTCATTTTCATTTAAAGCAACATGGACAGCTTGATGAGAACAGAGCTGATTTTGACAGGCTAAAAAAAGTGTTTTTACACTACCATTGAGAAATTTTAACCAAAGCATGTTACAGACTTTTATTAAGACCCTAAAGAATCAGATCAACTTTTTAAAATGAGCCCTTTAATAACACACTGGCTGATTCTCATAATGCTGCACATACTAGATTTATCTTAATATGTTACTATTTAAAAGTAAGAGGGCATCTCCCCCCATCTTGCCCTTCAAGCTAAAATATATATATATATATATATAATTTTTTCAAATACAGACTGTATTAATTTAGCATTCATAGTCAGCCAAAAGATTTCAGAGATATTTTAAGACATAATAAGATGCAATTTAAGAAACCTGCCACCAGCATTAAGGATTACACAGCTTTGGTGTTCTATTTGCCCATAACACCTCTCAGCTAAGGTGTCCTTGGTCCCAAAACTCAGTGCTGTTCCTTTAGATTAATGACCGAGCAGGTACTTCATCTGTCAGTGAACATGCACACACCTGACACACAGTCTAATACAATAATGCTGTTGGTTTTTCCATTACCATGGAAGTTATGCAGACATATCACAGATCTCACATCCCAATTCCTATGCTCTAATTCCCTGTTTCTCTCTCTCGTAGACACACACACATGCACATATCCACTGACAGATGTACTGGGGTCTGGGGTTTGGATCTATATATAGACATGCTGGGTGTCTGATAGCCAGTATAAAGGCAGAGCTGTTCATGGCTGACCCTCTTACACATGTCAGCCCTCTTAACAACTTGCTCTACTATGTTCTCTGTGTTTATTCAAAGGGAAATCACAAGATTCTACGGATTCACAGTATATATGATGTATATTAGGACATCAGCACTTGAGGTTTTATGATCCCTGAGTCTGTAGAAAAAGGTTGTCCTCAATTTCTTTCTCAGGTGAAGTTTGTTATCATACCCCAGAGTGTGTATGAAAGGCACCTTCAGCTGGCAGGCTGCAGGCTGGGGGTGGGGTTGGGCTGTTAACGATGAGTTATTTTCAACCAGAACAAAACTGCCGCTGCTGGAACACCCTGATTTGTGTCCCAAGGAGGAAAGTACTGCCCCAGTGTCATACACAGTATCTCTGTAATGCCTCATTATAGTGTGATGTTTTACACATAAAGACTGTCTGTCCTTGTGACCCGATTCCAAGTCTTGGAAATTGTATTGTACATGCCACCTTTATTAACATAACAAATATGTTGTGAAAGAAATTACATTGTTCATTTCTCAAGTACTTGAATAACTTCATTACTGTTCTCATGTGACCTATTTTGATAATAAAGCCTATTTTGTGATGTAAACTCCATTCCATCCCGACTCTTCTACTCAGTTACAAGAGAAGTTATGTTTATCCAGGGGGGAAAAATGATTCGACATAGATAACATTTTTCAGGTTTCAAACTGAGGATCATAACAGATTTTGTTATCCCATACAACAAAGTTCTCAGACCTTTGATGTTCTGGAAGGGTTCTGTCGAATTTAGAAACAATCATTCTTCTTGTAATGTTAATAGAATATTCATCGTTCTTTAATAAAGTTCTCAAATCAGTGCAGAAAATTCTGAACATTCAGAAGTAAATATTTTTATAACCTAATGAGAATATTAGCAACATATTCCTGTTATTGTTAACTGAGTGTATTGTCAGAATAGTCATGTGTTGCAGGAGTAACAACTGCATTTATATATCACGGATGTGTAAATATAGATTAATATCAGAGGAATATTTTATATCGATACTTCATATAGAACCTTATCACTGTAAAGAAAGACAGAACAGACAGAATATCCCTTCACTATATACAAGGAAAGACTGTAAAATATCTAACCAGATATTCAATGTAATATTACAGTTAAATGCTGTTAATTTAAAATATAATTTAAAAATATTTTTCCATCTATTTTTGTATTTATTTACTTATTTTTTGGTTACAACAGCTGCTAAAATCATTTGATAAAAACTACAGATTTGATTTTTTTCAGTGTACAGACTGTGAAAGAAATGTAAATAATCATAGACATGAGACATTAAAATTGGTGCTGTCAAACAATTCATTATGATTAATCCAATCCAAATTAAAAGTTATTGTTACATACATACACAGTATCCATGTATATATTTATAATGTACTTATAAATACACACACATAGAGTATATATATATATATATATGTGTATATGTAATTTATTAACAGTCTGCATTAACAATAAAAGTGCAATAGTGTGAACAAATAATAAGTTCCATGCTTTTAATATTACATTAAAAGAGTTATTAATAGTAATAGGCTATTGTTTATATAAGATTAATTTAAATATTTTAAATATTAACCATAAATTAAAATATTAACTAGATGAATGATTTATATTGTTTAAAACCGATCATTTTACATGCCCATCTATTCCTCGAAAGCAGTAGATAAGGTAAAAACATTTGTCTTGATGTCTGTAAAGGAAGGGCTAAAGCATGGAACATCAATTGAACTAGAACGTCCCCTGGACTACTTAAAGTCTATTACAAGTTCATTTATAGCAGAGGTCAAAAATAAAAGTGCAGTTGGAGTGGTGAGGGATGCTAGAAGAAATGTGCCGTAATGGAAAAAATAGAAATAGAAAATGTATGCTTACTAAATGATGGCGTTTGAATGCATTCTGTGGAACAGAAAATAAAAATCTCCATGTTCTCAGTCACATCCATACTGACACTCTTCGCATAATTATGGGGCTTGACAACCTAATCTTTCAGAATCATTAAATTAATAAATTGCAATAATGTTCGGGAACATTTATGGATCTGGTAAGTGCGTTGGTCACATTTTTACAATGTACTATCAAATTGTAGATTTGCTAAAAATTGTACTCTGCTAAATGAAAGCTCAAGAAAGATATTAGGATTTTAGAAAACTCCCAGACAGAATAACATACTTGAACTAAACACAAATGAGAACTTCATCACGTAATAGTAGTAATCTATTAGTAATAGTTTCCTTTGGGGAGGCAGAAAGGATTATGTTTCTGTGCGCGCAATGAAGAGCTGTCGGTTGGTTCACAGGAGCTTGAAGACTGCCACAGATCAGATCTCTTCAGAGAAACATACAGCTGATATACACGATTCTCGTCGGGTCTGGGCAATCATTTATTTTCCATTATGGATCATTTGACAGAGAATAACTTGACAGCAGAGACTCTGGAATACCCAGTGTGCTCAGAATGGAAGGAAAATCCTGAAGGATCAATGTTTCATCTCGCACATATACTGCTGGTTTTAGGATTTATGGGAGGCAGCGGCTTTTATGGATTACTCTACATGTTCAGCTTTTTAACGCTCGGGTTTTTCTGCTATTCGATGTGGGCATGGTCTGATCCCTGCACGACTGACTCGTTCTCATGGACTTTCGCGCTTTTCGCCTTCTGTCTGGCGCAAGTTGTTCATGTGTCGTACCGACTGCGCAGCGTCACTTTTGATAAAGAGTTCCAGGATCTCTACGACCATCGGTTCAAAAAGCTTGGAGTATCCTTGACACATTTCGGAAAAATCGTGGAGTGTTGTGAGGGCGATGTCTATACTATAGATAAAGACCACTGCTTCGCCGTGGAGGGCAAAACCTCCATCGACAAACTGTCAGTTCTTATCTCAGGCAGGTGAGTTTACTAGAAATAATACTTGCAATACGTCATACCATGCGTGCTGCCATACCACTTTTTCTAAAATAGGATAAGAGTGACGGTGAACGGGGAGTTTTTGCACCACATCGATCCATTTCAGTTCCTGGACTCTCCAGAGTGGGATTCCCTCAGACCTTCAGAAGAAGCGGTTTTTCAGGTGAATAAATGGAGTGCTTGTGTTCGTACTGTAAACTTCAGAATGCAACAAATTCTGTAATTTTCCCCAGGTTACGTTACGCGCAGATAACCGGTGCAGGTACGTGGCGTGGAGACGAAAGAAACTCTATCTGCTGTTCGCGCAGCACCGCTACATCGCCAAGATCTTCGCGCTGCTGGTGCGCAATGACATCGCGGAGAAACTCTTCTCTCTCAACGACAAGGCTTTCGATATCCGCGGGTTCCGCTATGATCTCCGGTTACCAAGCTTCTGTCACGGACCGGAGCCAGAAATAGAAAACACAAGTGAATCCCGGCCAGTGCTGGGACAGAGTGAAACCAAACCAGCAGAAAGAGACTCATGAGAAACTGCAGTTTTCTGTAGTCTTAACTGATTGTCCTGTTTTTTTGTCGTTGCCTACGTTGTTTTATTCTTTTATATTGTGTTTGGTTTATGTAATTGCAATGACTTGAATTTTCAATACCATAACTATTCAGTGTTTTTTTATAGCTATGTCACTGTCCTTTCTGTGTATATTTAGGTATAGCTTATATTTGTGGAAACGTTGGAATGAATCAGTGAGAGGTTAGCAGCTGAATCAAGCTCTCACACAAAGACAGATAGTTTCACCTATCTGCATCATCAATGCACCCTGCATCACCTATATAGTCTACATTGAATACTGTCAACCTGAAAGTCATGCACATTGCCTGTCTATAATAGTTTTGAACAATCTAATGAAGGTGCATGACAGTGATTTTAGAAGTGAAATGACAGTAGTTTTTATGACAGGCTTAGTTATGTTAAATTGTCTCTTTTCTTCTGTCAAGATTGTATTTGAATTATGCATATTTGTGTTTTGAGTAAACAGAAACATGTGTTTGTCAACCATGCAGTTCTCACTTTGTCTAGCTGTGAGTGCGATAGCCAACACGAATAGGCCTACATCATTATTTACAATCAAAATGTGAACGCACGTCCTGATTTTGCCCAGTGTGATGTGTTCCCAAGTTAGCATATTTTGTTGACTCTGGGACAACATTTTAATGCAAAAATGTAGTCCATGAAAAATGACTAAAATCAGAGGAAATGATAGATGACCGACACTGATGTAACGTACAAGCACCAAACAATGATTGCCTAAGCTTCACAAAAACTGTAAACTGTTTCTTCAGATCTGATTGGTGAATCACAATGTTGACCCAGAGATATGTTGCACTTGGTAAAATCAGGTTGGCACCAGTGCGCCATGTATCCCACAGACTTCCCATTTAAGATCCTCACTGATTTTAGTGTTGGCACTTTCAGTTTACAGTTGTGTTAGGTGAAGGTTGATCTAAGGGCGCTTTTGCTTAATTGATTTTTATATAAACATATTTGTAACAATCAAGGGTTCGCGGTGGAGCATGTTTTGGTGTATCTCCGTGTCAAATAAAAAATAATGATCATAAATGTCTCCCTCTAGTGGAGGAGCGGCGTCAGTAGGCAGAGGAGTGGCCGCTTGGTTTGTGCCCTTTTTAAGTCAATGCCTGTCATCTGGCTGGAATGCGCTCCTCACTGCACACTGCAGCTCTCAGCTCTGCTACAGCAGTCTTATCTTCTGCCTTAACATTCCTCCAGACCGCGCACATTTCAGCTCGCATCGACGGTGAGTAGACAGTGTTTTTACTAATAAAGTATGTTAAAATAACCTCTTTTAATTAAGCACTATGCACTATTAACACGAAGCACAACAGATAAACCATAATGTTGTGGCTATAGAAAGTTTGGTGGAATTTTTTGTTTAGGTTACGTTAGGTTTGCGCTGACTGACTATTTATTTACTGTACTACTCAAGAGAAATCCACATACAAAGTAAATCAGTCTTTAGATGTGAAACGTCCGCTCTTTGAATAAAGGCAGCACCTCATCCTTGCTTTGTTTATGAATGCGGTTGTTCTAACAGTTACTTCATGGTCATCTCCCCATCAGCTTGAAAACTTCAGAATGTCAGACTCCTACAGCTACACAGCATCTCCATTACCCTCCAGTGTACCATCAGTCGCTGGAGACACAAACGTCACATTGTGCCAGGACTGGGAGCAGTCTCATCACCTGCTGTTTCACCTGGCCAACCTGAGCCTTGGTCTAGGCTTCCTCATCCCCACCACAGTAGCGCTGCATATGATCCTCCTCAGACTGCTGCTGATGACAGGTACTGAGCGCCCTCTTGTGGCGGTCAACAGAACAGATGCGCATACTTTTGTTTGGCTGACCATTAATGCTGGTTAAAACGTAGGCTAGTTATCTTAGTCACTAAGTTTAAACATAGTCAAATCATCATTAAGATTATTAAAATAACTGACCTATAAGAAGGTTAAAAGATTTTATGTAATTGAGATTAAAAAAAAAATATTGTATTAAAAACATTCATGAAAATAAAACAAAATGTCTCGCAGTTAAATGAATGAAATATAAACGAAAAAACTACAAAAGAACGCAGCAAAATTACTAAAAATAAAAATATGAAAACTTATGTATGAAATATATAAAAATATGAATAAATGCTGTAATGCTGTAACACTTATGAGTTTATGATTTGAATGAATAACAATTTTACTGTTTCATAATATTTTGCACCCTGGAGTAACAAATACAAGTATGACAAAAGTATCTGAAGTTGCTTTTACCTATACTGCTAGATTCGATTATGATGATTATTATTATTATTATATGTCGGGGGGCGGCACTGATGGTTAACTGGTCTCTCCACCCAATGCTTTCCTCTTTGCTCTCGACTGCTCTATCCAATGAAGGCATGAAATGCCCATAAATGCAACTTTAAAAAAATGTTTTGATTCACAACACTGAAATACTTCTCTTTGTGGGTTTTCAGGGTGCTCTTTGTTTATAGCATGGGCCACATTATATAGATGCACATTGGATGTGATGGTGTGGAATGTGGTTTTCCTTCTGGTGAACTTCATGCATTTCTTCTTCCTGCTTTATAAACGCAGACCTGTGAGTAAAGTCCCCAATGAGCAAGCTAAATATTATTGATACAGCCTGTCCATGCTGAGAGATGCTTAAACTGCTCCCAGATAAACAGACGTCAAATACCATTGTGCTAAATTCAATACATCTGTTTGGTTATGTTGTTTAATTCCAGATTAAGATTGACAGGGAGCTGAAATCATTGTACAAGCGCATGTTCGAGCCCCTGCATGTACGTCAAGCTCTTTTTCAGAGGCTCACCGGCCAGTTCTGCACCATCCAGACATTGAAGAAGGGCCAGGTCTACGCAGCAGAAGATAAGACCTCTGTTGATGAGCGCCTCAGCATTCTTCTCAAGGGAAAGTAGGTGCTTCACTTCACTTAAGGGTCCATATATACTCTCCATATTTATAGCTGTCCTATCATATGTGGATTGTTTTTGAATTCCCTGACCAAGTTTATGCCTTTGACAGGATGAGGGTATCGTACCGTGGCCATTTCTTGCATAATATTTACTCAAATGCTTTCATCGACTCTCCAGAATTCAGATCGACTCAGATGAACAGGGGTGAAAGGTTTCAGGTAATGTGTATTTAAACATTAAATATTTTTAATGGTGAAAAATAGTGGTGGTTTACAGTGAATTTATAACTGCTGTAGGGTGTTGTTAGGCAACTGCTGTGTTGCTGTTCATTTGACAAATCTAATTTAAACTCTGGATTATAGGTCAAAATAGGACAATCCTTCAGGTTGTTGTACTGTATGTGGAAAGAAAATGGCGCTTTTATCAGCTGTATGTTTGTTTAATTTGAATGAGGGGAGCCATCTCAAGAAAAACAATGTCAATTTCTGGTAATTTTGTGGACGAGTAATATACAGCTGTACATTTATCTGTTACATGCACATGAATATACAGGTGACGATCACTGCTGAGGAAAACTGCAAGCTCCTGTGCTGGTCTAGAGAGCGTCTGACTTTCTTCCTGGAGGCTGAGTCTTTTCTGAACGAGGTGTTCAGGTACCTCATTGGCAAAGACATCACCAATAAGCTTTACTCTCTCAATGATCCAACTCTGAGTGACAAGGTAAGAAAACAGCATGTTAATGAATATGACAATTTGAGTCATATGTGTGAGTGGAGTAGATCTGGTACTCACTCACAACTGCAACGACAATAATACACACACACACACACTCTGCTGTAAGCATGTAAGGTATCCTGCTGCATGAATAGGCACACATCAATTTCTGATGTAGACAAGTGTTGCTGGGTGAGGTGGAGTGTGTCAATATTCAATTTAACCTTTAACATTTAACCTTTAGTTAAAGAGTTTTATTTTAGGTTTTGATGTCCTTAAGAATATATATTTGCGGTATAAGTAACAAAAATAATCTCAATATGTTTTACAGCTCTTCTCTCAGGAGCTCTGTCAAAACCAGGTCAAATTTGGCTAATTAATATTCATGAGCCTATCTTGATTGATGATTGGCCTGTTTTGTTTTGTTTTTTTTATGAGGGATGCACGACCAGGCCAAACATCACAATTATTTCACAGCGCTGTCTGGACGGAAAACAAAGGGAAGACTAGAGGTGGCCCATTTAAACTAGCGTTGATTCGGGTATATAAGGAGCATTAAATATCTTCTTATTGTGATGTTGGGTGCCAGAATTATGTAAAACAATAGAAATATGATCTCTTACCCAATGCCACTGCCAGACAAAAAAAGACAACATCTGTCAAACAATAAAATGAGCAGACTGGACAAAAATGATCATCAAAAATGCTTGAGTGAGTTTGTCTTTACTACAGTTACATGTTAGATGTGATTCACCTGTTATGGTAACCCATCCTTGGAGTGAGTGTACAGGTCTGCCGATCTGGTTTCTTCTGTTAAAGTTAACCTTTTTTCAACCTGTTTTCCATGTTCTTGTTGTCATGGACGGTGGGCCGTGCTTGGGTGATGACTGAAGGCGGTGACAATTTGAACAGGGCTTTTAACAACGGCTCATGAAAAATCACAGCTATTTTATGCAGGCTGTGTGCAGTTTGCTGTGGATTGACTGTTTTGATACTTATATGGTTATGTAGCCCCTAGACATCACTTATTTGACAATATTGAACTTGTAAGTGTTGCCAAAACACGTCCGCCCATGTTTACCTCACTATATCGAATTAAATCCTAATCTAATCATGACATTTTAGGCAATTCAGAAATCTCAGCCAGGACTAGAAAGCTTTGTTTCAGAATTATTTATAACTAAATTAATTGTGATTGAACCATAGGCTGTGAAGAAAATGGACCGGCAGCCAAGCCGGTGTTCTCAGCTGTCTATGATGCAGATGAGGAACAGCATGGCTAGCACCAGTGACACAGACGATGTGCTCAACCAGATCCTGAGAGGCGGGTCAACTGGGTCATCACTCCGTAAGTCTGTAGACTTTTCTTGAGCTACAGTATCTTTCACTTATCAGTCAGTGCTAAGCTGTAGTTCAAGCACTAACCACAATTTACACAAAAGGCCATGCATGATCCGATATTAAACTCCACAAAAGCTGAAATAAACCTAAACACGTGTCTCACTCTTCTCTGTCACTCCTAACTTTATTTAAAATGTCAAGACGTGTCTAATGTGCATTCTTCATCTCCACTCTGAACTCCATCTGTTCCAATGTGAGTTGCTAATAGGGTACTAAATTTGTGGTATTGCATAATACATTAGTGTGATTTCAAACTATTAATATCGGGCGTGTCCCTGATGTTCTTTCCTCCTGTTCCTTCTCTAGCTGTGACCTCAGATCGGGCCTGATGGGGTGTAAGATGGTTTCTTTTTTCTCACTATCTTTCTCTTCCTCAACCCCCAAAAAAATCGTCATTTTGAATATAACCAAAAAGTAGATTAACTCCCTTCTAGTGGTCAAAACAAGTGACTTCTGATAACCAGACCTGTTATGAAGTTAACCTTTAACATCCCAAAAACTGCATTTGATGAGTTTGTCCATAACTTTCATGCCATAAAACATACAACATTCAACTAAATCAATCAGATCAAGATACACTATGAGCACTACACTGTCTGTTATGTGCACTGATCAGCCAAAACATCTTTCTTCCATTTGCATTATTATTTCAGGATTTGTGTATTAATTGTGACCCTGGACCACAAAACCTTTTAATCAGCCTCTTAATCAGCACTGTTATATTTGTAGCAATAGAAAAAACACATTGTATTGGTGAAAATGATCGATTTTCCTTTTATGCCAAGAATCATTAGGATATTAAGTAAAAATCATGTTACAGGCAATGAAAACTTAATTTTTGATTAGTAATATGCATTGCTAACAACTTCATTTAGACAATTTTAAAGGTGATTTTCTCAATATTCTGGGTTTGCTTTTTGTTTTTTGCACCTTCAGATTCCAGATTTTCAAATAGTTGAAGAAATATTGTCGTGTCCTAATAAACCATACATCAATGGAAAGCTTATTTATTCAGCTTTCAGATGATATATAAATCTAAGTTCAAAAAACTGTCCCTTATCATGATCCATGGTCACAAATGCTCTCCTACCTGTTGGTTTGGATAAAAGTATTCGCTAAATGAGACATAACTTAATATTGGGTCTTCTGTTATGTTGTGCTGCTCGCGTCCGGAGTAGAACTATTCTTTCCCAATATAGCATGAAAACTTACATTATCATACTTTATCATATTTAAGTAAAGCTCCAATTGGTATTCTATTTAGAATTTATTTTATGAACACAAACTTACTCTCTGCATTAAAGCTGCTGTATGTAGGCTTAACACCGAGTGGTTGAACTACTGTAGGTATTACAGTTCAAATTTAAAATATAATTTTAAAACACGTTTTTTTTCACTCTGCCCCTCTTACTCAGACTTGCCACACAGGTTGCCAAATTTTTTGATTGTGATGACGCATTTAACGTTCAACAGCATCGTAAAAGTTTTCCTTATTTGTAAATTTTAAAAAAATGCACATTCATAACACCATTCTTTGTATTATATTACCTTTGCATCAAATTACAAAAAGGTATTTTACTCAAAAGCCATGCTCACACTACAGGAGTTAAAGCCCGATTCAGCCCAGATATTCCGGAGAATCGGAGCAAAAATCTTGTCATGTTCCTCGATCAGCCCAATGTTCAGCATGGATTTTCTGGTAATGCGAGCCGGTAACCGATGGAACTTTGCACCTTGCAATCTGTTCATGCACAAATCGGGAGCCGCCCCGATCATATCAAACATGTTTCAAATTTCAAGCGGGATGACGACGGCTGTATGATTACTTCAGTACTTTAACAATACCCAATGCGCGACGGCAAAAACAGGTGCTGTTATGGATCCGTTGGATAGTGAAGAAAGAGTTTTGAAACAACACGACAGTCTGAATAGTGTGTGGAAAACGCATCACAACTGTGAAGAGAAAGAGAAACGCTGGAGTGTTGTTTAAAATTTAAGGGAAGATAATCTGCAAAGATTATCCTAATGTGTATGCTGGAACTAGATTTCTTATAGGGGTTAGGATTTTAAAACTCGTAGTGTGAGCCCGGCTTAATGTGAGGGTGTTTCTAATGCCGCGTCTATGAGAGGGACGGTAAATATGACATCATTCTCTCTTTTGACTGCCGTCTCTCTCTATTTTTTTCTTTTTATTGGAAGACATGAAAACACTATCATGGAGTGTTTCTTTTGCTATTTGAGTAAATAGGAATACAAAAAATATATTTGTGGTACCATCCCATTCAGTGCTATTCAAGTTTACCTAACTATGACGACTTCCGCTGTTAGAAACGGGGAAACATGAAAAGGGTCTATGACTATGGAATGCGTTCTGTGTACACTACACCAGAGCCGCTGAGAATCAGAGTTTCAACACTCTTTAATCTCTCCGTTGCGGGGTCACATGGTTCATGGAGCGCTCCATAGTTCCAAACAACTCAAGTAGGATAGACAGCAGTTTCAATATATTTGCAGCAATTTCTAATGATTATTAACACATCATGTGTATTGATAACTACGATGAATACGTTTTACAATGTTGTTTTATTCTGAGCAGTGATGAAGAGACAGCATAATATGCTTATTATTTATATTACAATTAGCTTAGTATTTAGGGTTAAAATCTATTTTTCTTTCTTTTTTTTTTATTCCAGTGCCAAGAGTTGTTTGGTTTGCGAAATTGGAGGTGTTTGGTGGCCAGAAAAATAAAATGGCATGGTTTAACCACTACATGCTGGTATGACTGTTAAATAAATATTACCTACATAATAGCGGTCATGATAGCTTATTAAGTTGGCTTGAGAAAGCCAGCTTACTGATCTACTATTAAAACTTCTTCTTCTTCTTCTTCTGAGACAAAAATTTCTGACTCTAACTCCCAACGATTTAAATCTACAGACTCCAAACTCAGCCCAGATCTTCTGACTGATCTCGTGTGGTGGGCTATATCTTTTCGAACTGATCGGACTTACGGTTTTCATAAAAATGAATATTAAAAATAAAAAAATCCCATAGACTCACATTCACAGATTGTTCATATGAGCCAAGAGTCTTCCAGATTCACCTGTCAAAATTTAAATCTAAACACACTGCAGCCAATTAGACCAAAGACTACAGAATACCCAAGACATGTCACTCGTATAGTTTTGAATGGAAAAAAAAGCAAAGCTTAATATGGCCGATCAATCACAAGAAGCCCAACTTTCTAAATAAAATAGCCAATCACTGATCTGTGAAGTCAGCGAATCACAGCATCTGCCGTTAGAAGCTCCGGTTACTATAGAAACAGTCAGAGACGTGCACCTAGGACTAAATAAATGAATGAATGAAGCATTTATATAGCAATTTATTGTGTATTGCCATACACCCTTTTTGGCTGTATAGTGTCCCCGTGACTTTACTGGGGCATTAGGACCCACACATACCACATGGTGAGCACCCCCTGCTGACCTCTCTAACACCCCTACCAACAGCAACCGAGTTTTCCCAGGAGGTCTCCCAGGCTCAGGCCTGCTTAGCCTTTTTCAATTCAATTCAAATTTATTTGTATAGCGCTTTTCATGATACATATCATTGAAAAGCAGCTTTACACCAAAGTAATGTTTTACAGTATATGTAGTAGTAGTTTGTACATGTACATATGGCATAGATGTG
>JAUCMU010000030.1:649371-663712 GCA_032275025.1 Enteromius treurensis
TTCGCGTCGGGTCCTGATCACACTGTCGGGGCTTATTTCTGCGATAACTACCGGCTGCCTGTACATTATCCCTTACCCATGCCCTATACTAATTAGTTGTCATTTTAAATTTTTTTATTTGTCTATCCTAGGTTTTACCCATTTGTCAGTAAGAAGTTTTTACTCATTTAAAACATCTTAACATCTTAATGTCTTTGACTCATATGCTTATTAAATAAAATGAAATTAAATAACGAAGTGAGCTTACACTGAGATGTAATTATTGCAGAGCAGCAAAAACAGGATTATGCTCAGTCTAGCATACGCTTTGCATATAAATGCAGCTGTGTAGTGTCTAAGCTCATATAAAAGGTGTTTATTGTGTTTCAGCTGGTTTTGAGAATGGAAAACTTGGCTTTATTTAAGATGCATGTAAACTGTCTTTAGGCAGTGTGAAAGAGAGGGTGAGTAACCAATAGATCCGGTTCTGTGTAAAGGGTTTGTATAAGTGTGGTTTGGTCATGTTTCATGCAAATGACTTGTGGGATATACTCCCTTATTGAGAATAATCCAGATTCATCAACATTTCAAACATTGTGTGTACTGTTCATTAAACCATGTTTTTTTCCCATTGCTGTAGGGTTTAGGTTCCGTGGTCTTCACACCAGGTTATTCATCATATGTATTATTTATGACTAAGCTTATGACTGAATCTTTCAGGTGCTGATTCAATCCTGTGCTGATTTTTGCTGGAGTTTTTGAGGCTGCTATTTAGCAACTACCCTGTGAAGTGTCTGACGCTGTTGATGAATATGCAGAATTACAATAATATGTCTAAAAAAAAAAAGGCAACTGAAATGTTTCTAGAGGCAGTTTTCACAGATGGTGATTGGTATTGGGAAATCTCTGAAAGTTGGTTGATTGGCTGTTACCCAACACAACAGCAGCACACAAGGGAACTGAGAGATTGAGGTTACTGTCCACCAGAAGCCCTTTCACAAACTCAAAACATACTGACATTCATCTGATCTGCCAGACATTATTTTCACAAACTCATGTGTGTTCTTGCAACATCCGAAACTAATTCACTGAGAACATGGAATTATGTTCCCGTAAATTGCACCAAGTGAAGTATGCCTGTCTGTCTGTCAACCCAAAACAATTCTTTTATACCAACATACCGTATTTGGAATCTCTGTCTGTACTGTAAAACATGGAAACCTGTAATCGTTAATGAACAGAGCTATTTCTATTTGATTTAACCCACATAAATAGGTATTTTTTTTTAAGTATAAATGATTGATTTGGGTTGATTTAGTGATTTTAAGTAATATTTTTTGTCATGGGGGAAATAGTTATAGTTGTATACACTAGATGTTACATTTTAAGTCTACCACTAGTTTATTTTCTCAGTATATGAATACACATTCAGCCTGCCACGTTTGAATATTAATAAAATGCAGTCTTTAAAATATATTTTATTGATACTTTTTCTTTATTTTGCACATAATAATAATTATGCTAATACAGTTTTGTTTTAAATGATAAAGTATGTATGAAACCGTATATAAACATTTTGTTTGGCTGTGACCCAATGTAGCAATATAAGTAATGCTGTTGTGAATGGAAGAAGGTGGTTTTTCATTTTTACTTGTAAAAAGACTGAAATGTATAAGTAAAATGTTTTGTTTGTATGTGTGTGTTATAATTGTTAACACACTGATCATTTGTTTTCATTACTTTAATTAAACATAAAATCCCAATAAAGTATATATATTAGGGCTAAATAAATGTTTTTGTTTACATAATATATGTGTGTAAACAGTGTATATTTGCTTTGTATATTTATACAGACACACAGTATTTTGTAAATATTAAATATGTCTCAGTATATATTCCTATTAAAATAATTTATATTACATATAGATACGTTTTAAATGTATAAATATAACATATTTACCTTAAATATATACATGCACGTGTGTATTTATATACACATATTAAATATACACAGAAAACACATATATTATGTAAACCGAACTTGGTAACACTTTAGAATAACGTTCCGTTGTAAGTCAAGTTAATGATGAAATGTTTATCTACAAAACATTCACAAATGATTAATAAGTGATTATTATGTTTAGTTTATTAATTTAAAAGTCATTTATAAGTTGTGGTATGTTGAAAAGCACAAAAACATGTTTAATAAAGTGTGTAAACCCTTTGTCTCATTAGGACAGATGATTGTGTTCTGTTTGGAGTGTGTGGGATCTACTGATAATGTGAACTAGTTTTACCATCAACTGAAGTTCACATGAGGTGCACAGTGCTAATAATAATTAAAAAAATATCACAACTTGTAATTGACTTGTGAATTAATTAACTAAACATAATAAAACATTATAAATGGAACGGAACGTTATTCTAAGGTGTTACCCCCCCAAAAAAAACTAAAACTGAAATGAAACAGAAAATATGAAAACAAACAAAAAAATACTACATTTTAACAAAAGCTATACTAGAACATCAATAAAAAAGCTTTGCATCCACCCTTTTCCCTTGAGCTCTTTAATTATACACACAGCACTGGCTGGAGGTGTATGGGTTCCTGTGCTTGTCTGGACTGTATAGCGAGAGCTGCTAGGCTGGTGTCTCCATTCACTGTTTAGTTTTTCTCCACCAATTCTCTTATTCAATTAGACTAGTGTTACTGAAAAAAGGGGAAAAGATAACAGTTATAGGGTTACTCGTCGAGTTTAAATTTCCTTTATTAGTTTCTCAGCTCTAATTAAGCTTTGAGTCCTAAAGATGGCCAGTGAAACAGATATGGATGTCTAATAAGCTTACACTGTCTCCCTCTCAGTTTACAAGACTCTTTTTTTTCTTTTTTCTTTTTTTAACGACGACCTGCCCTCAGTGTCAGCTGAGAAGACGACACAATACGGATGAATATGGCAGCATTCCAGTGAAACCCTCTTCAGAAATCTTGCCACTCACTTTTCTCCTAAACTGCTGGATATACAAAAAAACAAACAAACGTATTTTTAGCATAAATACTAATACATTTTAATACGTGTATGCTTAATAAACATCCCTACGGGTTTACAAAGATAATCACAATAGATCTCAACTTCAGTTCTGCGACGCTAGGAGAATACTTTTTTTTTGCTCAGAGAAAACAAAAATAACAATCTACTCAACCTTTCTTCTTCTTTTTGTCATCAAAAATATCTTAATTGGTGTTCTGAAGCAGAATTTTCATTTTAGGGTGAACTAACCCTCTTAAGTTTTGCTCCTCAATAAATTGAGACTTTATTATGTTTGCGGTGAATAAAGTTCCCTAGAGCCTGGGCCTCCAACATCCACAAACACAGCATATCTGCTTGATTTTTACTCTCTGTTGGTGACAAAACATTTGCTCTGTGACTCTTACCTACAATGTGTGTAACTATAGATGTCCGTTCTGGCAGCCAACACCTCACACCACGTACCACACATAAAAAATTAAAGGTTCTCACTTACACATAATAATGCCCAAATCGCTTTCTCATCAATAAATAGCCAAGATGAAAGGAGAGAGGAGACAAAGATAAAGGTGGTCTGTACCATTTAGATATAAATTGATAACCTTCTTACTTCATCATTCTGAAAGAATATAGCTGTTCTTTGAACAGAATAACACAAGTCTTTATGCTATTCCAAACACTGCCCTCAAGTACTGTATGTATTTAGTCAAACCATATGTGCTTATGGGAGGGAACTGAAACTACAGGCAAATATTTAAGAAACATTGTGAAAGTATCCTTTACCAAACCCTCCACCTCCACATTTGAATAAATATCATAGATATGAATGAAGACTTTTAATAAGTATGAGTACCTGCAACCTTGCCTAAATGCAAGCCATAAAAAAACTGTAGAATATTTTTGCAACAGGGCTATTAAGAAATGCTAGTGGTTACCACATAAATAATACCACACAACAAAACATCTGTTTAACTGTGCATAGTTAGAGTAGCGACATAGGTTTATAAAATATACAGGCCTACCAACGATGCACCTTTTTGAAGACATCAAAAGAAAGTACAGTTTCTCTTTCAAATAAATGCTGTTCTTATGGATTTTAGATTTATTAAAGGATGCAAAAAAATATTGAGAAGCAAATCTGCAAATTGGAATGATTTCTGAAGACACTGAAGACTGGAGCAATGATGATGAAAATGTAGTTTTGCATCACACAAATAAATTACATTTTTAAAAATATATTAAAATATAAAACTGTTATTTTATATTGTAATGCTATGTCAAACTTTTTGTGTTTTTACTGTAAAAAAATTAATGTAAACTTAATTTTTACAGGCCATACACTTTTGAATGGTGACTCATAATTGACATACCTCGTTCATGACCATACGTTCCTATTTATGTTACTGATGTTACACTTTGTTTAAAAGCCAATTCAGTCATTTTAGTGATTTGATTGACAGTGTCGGATGAAAACAAGGCTTGAACTGAATTGAGCTGGATAATGACACTACTGTCTTCTGCTTCATAGCTGAATTTAATATGCTCATAATTGATTAATTTTGCAGAATTTACACCATTTTAGACACAAGCTGAATAATGACACTGATGTGTTCAGGAGGACTAAACTTGTTTCATAAGGAACAAGTTATATGAAGTAAGTGAATCGGACAGAATCATCACTGAACTCACTAGAGCTGAATAAAGATGCTATTGTCAAGATACAGTTGAAGTTTTTGAAGTTTGCATCTTTGATTCTGTTACTTTCATGTTAAATACCACGAAACTGCTTTGAAAGGATCTGTTTTGTATAAAGCACTATAAAAATAAAGGTGACTTTACTTGGTAGAAGCTAGCCTTATAATTAGGCCTCCCTCACGGTTCCTTAAAACCCATGAAGAAATCTGTGCGCTGTGAAAAATGTATAAAAAATGAGAACCACTATTTGTGCAGCGCCCATGCTTGCTAACAGTTTGAGCAACTTAACAGAACATCCATACACCACAATGTGCATATCTATAGCATGTGGCACACGATCATCACTCATTTTCCATTTAGTCTTGTTTGTGTCCTATCTCTTCTTCCTTTCTTCTAACTTTATCTGCGGGTTGGACTATGAGTAACGACTCGCTGGCCGTCTGAAAGTTAGTCACCTCCACGACACCACTTCCCCTCGCTGGAGAAAAAGGGAAGCCTTTTCTTCCTCTGCCTAGGCTTCTCTTTTTGCTGCAGCCTAGACCCCAATAAACAATGCCTTCTCCAGAATTCATATTATGGGAGCCCTAGATCAAAGAATGGAGTGTAACATGAGTCCATGGACAGCGGGTAAACATGCACGCGCGCTCAATGCTGCTCTTTATGCTGGAGGAGAGAGAGAATGCATGATGGCGAGGAAGACTTCAAAGTGACACGCCTCTGTCTTCACTGGCCCATTAAAAGCGAGTCGCGGGGAGGGGGTGCTTGATTTCACATGAGATGTGTAAGGTGCCGTCACAAAGATGCTTTTTAGCATACGCAGTGGGAATAGTGAGAGTCGGTGGGAGAGAGAGAGGGTGGGCTTGTCTTACTGCTGATGGTGCTGGTGCATTCTGGGAATGCTGCAAAGATCATTCACAAAGGAAATGTGGTGAGCGAGATTCTCCCAGCTTTCATTTCCCCGCATCTCGCTTTTCATGCATCCCTCCTCCTCCCCTTCTCCACCGTTTCCATTTAAAATTCACGCCGTTCTCCCGGCTCGCTCCCCAAGACAGCACGCCAAATTTGCTTTATTATTTATAACACGGAAAGCATGAACTCGTGAAACACCATCATTACACTGAAATATGCAATAAACATTAATTTAACAACATTGCATGTAACATAAAACCCTAACAAACATAACATAAGGGAATAAACATAAGGGAATTCTGAAAATGTCAGTTTACGGTCAAATTAATATTTTTAAATCTGATAAAATTGCATCTTTTCTCAGTAGTAACACTGTAGTTTTTGTACAATTAAGTAACTATTAACTAAGACTGTTAATAAACGCCATATTTGCGGTTTATTACTAGTTAAGATAGTAGTTAAGTTTAGGTATGGGGTAAATCAAGAGATCTAAAATATGGTCATGCAGAATAAGTCACTAATATGTGCTAAAGTATTAAAAACAGCCAATATGCATGCTAAGCAACTAGTTAACAGTGAGAACTGATCACTAAACTAAAGGGTTACCCTGTCAGCTATTTAGATTCATTCGGACAGTTCACACTGCACTGAATGCACATGGCATGTGCAATAGAAACAGGATGTTTGTAAGACAGAAAACAAAAGGAGCACTGAATGAGAGACACATGGAACTACAATACATTGTATGATACAAAACGTTACTTTCCTTTTTCATCTTTTATTTGCCAGCCTTGAAACATGTCTTTATAGCATGTGTAGACTGGAAAAAGGGCAACATGTTTTGATTAGGGGCTGTGCCGAGTACTGATAATCGATTATAACCACAGTATGAATTTCACTCAAAATTCTGATTCAGACTTGAAACATATAAACCATCAAGGCTTGGGTGTAAACTCGTTGGGTGTGTAAGTAACCACCCACAACACCCAGAACACCCTAATAACCACCAGGCAGTGGCCTAGGAACACCTTAGCAGCTGCCCAATGTGCTAAAAGCAATCTTGAACTCTGCAGAAACCAGAGAGCTGTCCTCATTCATCTCAACAGCAGGTCTTTGGCTGCCATGTGACACCCTCAGAACCTGCGCTTACTGCCATCTTTGCTTATGGACACATTTGTTTTGAGCCAATCACCTGATCTGTAAATGACACAAGAATGCACACTCTCCCAAGCCTGTGTCTATTGTTGGTGGACAAGCCATCATCAAAGACAGCAGAGAAACATAATATTTCACACTTTCAAGAGCTCTCCATGTTACACCCTGGTACCAGCGCTATGCTTATCCCTAAATAGTTTTCTTTTTCTTTCTTTTTTCAAAAATAATAAAGAAAATGTTTTTGTAGTGGTTTTTCACCATGGTGACCAAAAGTGAGCTGCTTGTTTGAATGTAACTTCTCTGTGAGCTGTGCTTTATGCATCACTATACTGTACAATGGACTTTTTACCCACACCTTTATGTACACCAAGAAAGTCTGCAGGGAAAAACGTAATGTGTTTCGTTAAGTAAGGTTTGGCTGAGACAGTTAGTGGAACCTTTTTTTTTTCTCTGCAGTTTTTAAGGACTTATCTTTAAGATGTAACATTTAAAGTCAATAAAATTATGGAGTGTCTATTTACAGTAAGTACAAATAGCCCGCCTTGTTGTCAGAGGCTATTTACACTAACTCCGCCCACCTACTTGTGATTGGGCTAGTCAACATTTCAAAAGATGAATCTCGGTCATTAACTCCAGAGGTGCAGATGGTAAAGTGTGTCATGCTCCTTTTGAAGCAAACAAGCTGGGTGCGAATCTGATGAATCACATCAAAGAAGCATGGATTTTTTAGAAAAATTATGGAAAGGTATAGGGAAAGTTTAGGGAAGGTATAGGGAGGGCTTTTGTCCCAATAAGGTGGCATGCATTTAATAATTTGAATTTAAATTTACCCTCAATAAGTTTTTTTCAACAAGTTATTGCATACTGTTTTACAATACTAAGGCGCAGAAAATTGCCACTATTTGCAATAGCCAAATCCTGCTATTTTAATAATAGAATAAGAGAATCCATATAATAGGTAAATAGAATGCATTGCTGTTTGCACTTCAGAGTAAACAACATCTATAACTAAGAAAATGACCTATTTTCACTTAGTGTAAATAGCATCTATCGCTTAATGCTTTAGTATGTAGGGACCAATTCTCACTATTAACTAGCTGCTTATTAGCATGCCTAATATAAACGGTGACACTTTAGAATAGGTAACACTTGTTAACACTTGTTATGATTTTTCCTTCAATAAATTCAATAAATTCTTAATTTAATAGTTAGCAAGGTAGCTGTTAAGTTGGGGTATTGGGATGTAGAATAAGATCATGTAGAACAAGGCATTAATATATGCTTAATTAACACTAATAAATGACTAACATTCTTGTAAATGCAACTAATAGGTATAATTGTAAAATAAAGTGTTAACATAAACACTGTTTGTTGGCACTTATAAGACACATATTCTGCATGACCGTATTCTACATCAACAATTCCTACCCGATACCTAAACTTAACAACTACCTTACTAACTATTAACAAGCAGTAAATTAGGAGTCTGAGTTCCCATTTTAGGCCTGAATAACCACTGACCCTCGAACCCAGCCCCCAGAATGATGTAGTTATGACATCTACCAGCAGGGCATAACTGCACATACTAATCAGCCAAACCATGGCCAAATCCCAACAACATTAGCTCATCATTTTTTTCGAGAGAAATAGCACAGACACTGGAAAAGTATAAAACTTTCTAAAGTGCACGTCAACTTACTTTGTGCTGAAGAAACAGCATAGACCTATAAATGGGACAGTAGCATATTTAATTTTTTTGACAGGAATGAATGATAGAAATACAATTGGTAGGGCAGTTGTTTAACCACACAGTTATTGAGAAAACTTCTCAAAAAAAAAAAAAAAAAAAAGCTTTTAGTAGACAAAAAAATGTCCTAAAACTGTTTTGAACATGCATAGTATCTAGAACACTTCCACTGTGAAGGCTGTGAATCTACTTTTCCTATTTTTAATCCATGTTTAAGTTCAATATGGCATCTGTACTGATTAAGGTCGACAGCAATGCTTTTAAAACCACATAGCAATGCAATGGACAATCACTTACCACATCACAGCAAGTGTGCAGTCACATTAGTGAAATTTGACCGGCAAAAAGGTCCATTGTCTATCGTCAAAAATGCAGGGTCTGAAGCACAGCTCAAAAAGAATTCACTTTCAGCCAAACAGCTTTCGCATCTTGAACTCATTAAGAAATCTATGTAGGGAAATCACTCTCTTTAAATGAAATTTCCATTCACCGTGATTCCTATTAAAATGTCCTTTAGCACCCTAAAGGTTTACTTCACCCTAAAATAACTTACCCCCATGTTCAAACTGTAAAAGCTTCATTCATTTTCAAAACACAATTTAGGACATTTTGGATGAAAACTGGGAGGCTTGTGACTGCAAATGATGAAGGCTGTCAAAGTCTAGAAAAGTAAGACATCATCTGAATATTCCATCTGCGGTTTATCATTTTGGTTTCACCTTATTTTGATGGTCCCTTTAGCATATTCTGTTGATTATAAGTAACATTGCACCTATATATCTACTAACTCTCAATAGAGTGCTAGCAAAGTATTAGTAGACTGGTAGGGTTAGGGTTTAAATAGGTTGATATGTTCTTGCAAAATTACTTATAGTAAATGAGTAAAAAGTACTCATAGTCAGTAGAGTGTCTTTTGGGAGACAATCACAATAAAGAGTTAGCAGAGTGTACTAATATTCTAATGAGAGTTAGTTGACATGTAAGTGCAAAGCTACTTATTGTCAACAGATTGTTCAAAAGGGACCATCAAAATAAAGTGTTACCATCATTTCAGTGGTGCATTGATGCTGACACAGACCAGCATACGCTCTCCAAAATGGCACTGCAGTGATGTTAGTGTGCCGAATCATTGAGTAAAGTCCTATTTGGTTTTCTTTTCACACAAAAAGTATTCTCGTAACTTCATAATGTTCCGGTTGATCCACTGATGTCAGATTTTCTAAAGATGTTTTTCATACTTTTCTGGACCTTGCCAGTGCAAATTGTTTGGCAGTCAATGGGACAGTCACAAACATCCAAAATATTTTAAATTATGTTCAGAAGATGAAGTTTTTACTGGTTTGGAATAACAGGGTTAGCATTAAATAGCAAAATTTTCATTTGGTGGAGTAACCCTTTGAGGTAAACAAGAATAATACAATCAAATATATCTTTTGTGTTAAATTATTTTATTTGTTAATTCTTGTCAATCTGGCAATATTGGCAACACATGCTAAAAAGTCATAAATCTATTGGCTCTTTCTTTGAGCCTCCGTTACATTCGGTGTCTTTTTGCCAGTTGCCTTTTTCTTGTCACCACGAGGGTTCAGTTTCCTCTGTTTCACCAAGTTACAGTGACATTCCCTTGATATTTGTGGCTCGGTGCTTATACAGGCCTTCTGCCTCCTGTGCTGGATTAGGGGCCGGTTGTCAGACGCACGTCTTGGCATAACACAGAGGCCAGCGTGTGGGGTCACAGGAGCAGTTTGGGTTGGTGTACGCTCTTTCTAAGGCCAGGTGTCCCTGAAAAGCCCAGCACCACAGTAGGGATCATGCTGTCATGTGTTTAGACAGAGGCCGGAACAGCCATGTCTAAAATGCGAGGAAGCCGAAGGGTACGAGTCTGAATCCCTCCCTGACCCCTAGAACTACTGCCACGGTCAGCTGTTACAGGAGATACACTGTTTTTTTAACGGCGGTGGAGAGTCTCTGGTGTCTAAACAGGTTTTGTTTTGTGGGTGTTCTGGCATTAGCACCTACGGCCCCTAAGAGTCCGTATTTTGCTTGAAGTTATGACAGCGAAAAACATACACATCTTCAATAATGTATCGATGTAGCAGCTTTAAATATAAATAGAGCGAGTTCAAAGTGGTCTGGTGAATTGTACATCGGTTTTATTGAGGACATTGTAAATGATGGCCGCTCCTCGTGTTCAGTATATGGTCTGTTTATGATTCAACAAACACACGGCCACATTTGCAAGTGATAAATGTCCTTTTTGCTCATCTTTGTTTGTGCTTATGGTGAAAGTTTCTGGGCGGGTGTATGAGCTGTTAATATTTTTAGAATGATTGAAGGACATACTTTTTCTTCTTATGAACTCTGGTTGGCATGTTGTGTACAAGAGTGCAGTTTTAGCCTTGGGGTGCACAGCTACGAATCTGTGTATATGTGTGTGTGTGTGTGTGTGTGTGTGCTTCAGTTTTAGCCTACGGGGTTAAAGAGACAGGAGAGAACAGGTGTTTCTCATTTTTAAGAGAAGAGTTCTTAGCGCTAAACAAAAGGGAAAGTAACATGCTAACAGCACATGAGAACATCTGACAGGAATTATTATTAGTGTCATTAAAGGGGTCATATGATGTTGCTAAAACGAATTTTTTGTGTGTGTATTTGGTGTAATGCAATGTGTTTATGTGGTGCAAAAAACACATTATTTTTCACATACTGTACATTTTTGTTTCTCCTCTAAGAATCGCCTCCTGAAATGGGTCAACAAGACATGTTTTAAGGTTAGCATCTTTCCATTTGGAATGGTCTTCATGTCAGGGGTGTTTCTATGATGCATAGGAAGGCAGCTCACTAGGGTTTGGAACATTTTTTTTTACAACATTGTAAAAGTGTATTTTACATAAAAAAAAATGTAAATGTAAATTGTGTTATATTAATTATTCACCCACTGGTCCCTTGACTTACATAGTGCACATCAAAAATGGTAAATGGAAGCTAAGTTATGCTTGCTTGACACGCAAAACAAACCTTATTAGTTATTATGCATCAAAGAAGCATGTTAGCACTTCTGATGTGCAAACCAATGTTTATTTGTGATCAATAAACTGCATTACATCTGTTCATTACATAAAGTGACTGCATCTTCTAAAAAAATACTCAAGTGAATTACTTTTATCTACTTTTTGAATCATGAAAGTTTTGGTTGCATGGATATTCAATGGATGGACAAAAAATTTGAGTATTATTTATTTTTTAAAGGTCAAAGACCCAAGGGTGAGTAAATAATGAGAAAATGTTCATTGTAGGTGAACCTAGTCCCAGTAAAATGAGCACATATGAAGATACATTTTACATTTTATATTCAGCTACTTTCAGATGCTACACTTCTTCTCACGTGGGGATTCTCCAAGTCACTGTCCTCAAATAAATGCCGTGTTCTTCTGATACAATCCAAATGTGTAGTGTGTTGTGTAACGGTGCACCGCTAGTGTCCTGTTTACACAGTGGGACACAAGCGCTCGTAAATAAGAAGAAGTGGCCGTGCGAGATGAAAGCTGCAGTCTGTTGTCTGTTCCCTGCCAACCTCTTATTAAAGCCTTTTACATGTAAACAGTCCAGCTTGTAAAACACAAAGCATACCCTTGCCTTTTAATTTTACCTGTTTTCCCCTCATACTCACTTATTTGCTTTTGTTCTTTCCTGATATTTGTAATGTTTGCTCCATAGTAAGGTGCGGCAGGCCCGAGTTCAAAGGGGGGTTTTAGGCATTAAATAGTGGAAAAATCATGTGCATCAATGATTTTACATTCTGATGAGGATTATTTGCATTTTGCGAGAGGTTTCTCCTGCTACTTGATAGGCATCTGACAAATTTGCTAAGAAAATCACTGATACTTGGCGAACAGGTTTTTGAAAGTAAAGAAAATAAACTGTTTTGCATCTTGTCATTTTCACATGGTAAATGTGGTATGGGAATTATCGGTTTTCCTCAGCTTTATGCAAAAGAGCCTTCAGCTTCTGTCGAATATCAAAAAGAAATGATGAATAATTTTTATGGCACTAAACATAATGTGATAAAGATCTACCTTGTTTCTTTTGTTTCTGGCAGCAGACAAGATTTGGGTTGTGTGCAAAGAAAGAAATATTTCCGTTATTATATTTTGTTTCTATAGGCAAATTAATCTGAGAAAGAAAGGCAGCTAGATGGGTTGTCAAATGTGTACAGTATTTCCCAATATTCTCCCAACATTCTCACACTTTTAGTCAATGCCAAAACCATTAATAATGGCTCAGGGATGTTGTCAATTTAAAGGTACAACTTCTTAAAAACATAAATTAATAAATCTTTAATTGTACAGTGTATGTCAATGGTGTCCAAAACAATACTTTCATTCAATGGACAAAAAAAAGGAAATATTTCCCAATATACACCAAATTTTGTGTTTGTTCCTCTATTTGATACAGGTTTGAAATGAGGGTAAATATATAATATTTTATGCATTTTGGAGGGATTATGTGCGTTTAACATTCCTTCTCTCCTTTTTTGTCAATGCACATAATAGGGTCATAGGGGAAAAAAAGAAAAAGCCTGAGAATACTGCCTGAACTTTTGTTTTCTTATTTAACATTTAATAAGCAAGGTACATGAGGACGTATCTGTTGCTTTTATGTTAAACTGATGATAATGATCACAACTCTAACCCTAAAAGAAAATGGATATCCTAAAGGGAGGTTTGGTCCAATGTAGCAAAGCTCTGGAGACAAATGACTTAAGTTAACCTCCGTGCACACACACACAAACACACACATGCTATTAGGATTCCATAGGATGTGTGTTTATGTGTATGTTTGACCTATATAGGCTTGAAAGGGAAAGCATCCATTGGAGCTCACCTGCCCTGACCCATAACAAAAATCACCTCTCCTCATGAAAGCACTCAGTTTTCAGGCCTGGGGCCGAGGGACTTTCTTTGAAGTGACACTTTATCTGTGTGTATATATGTGTTGCAGGGAGAGAGTGAGAAAGGTTATTCGTGTGAATGCAAAAATGTACGTTTTTATCCTTTCTAGAAGAACAATATAAAATGTTCAGGTAAATGTCACAAGATGTATGTGTGTGTGGGAGGTTTAGGGCCCTTTTGTTACGGGCTAATGAATGTACTTTGGATGTGTGTGTGTGTGTGAGGTGATAGTAATCTGAGTCTTTCACACTCTCGCACAGGATTGTTTTGCGGAGGAAAATGTAGATTCTTCCTCCTGGTGACCCAGGGTTCACAGATTTCCTCTGATGTGTGTGGCACAATGCATGTGTGTGTGCTGGTATCTGCCGTGAGTTCAGCCTTTTGCTCCGGCGTGATTAGCATGATTAGTCAGTAATGGAGACAGTGAGGACGGGGGAAGGACACGTCACACCTGTCCTGAGGACAAGTCATCAGTTAGATCAACTCTTAACTTCCAGGCTGATATCTTTCCCCTCGTGTCTGTCTCCTCCGGATGTGCTGATAGAGATGAAGGAGATGGATGGATGAGGGTCAAGAGAATGAAAGAAAGAGGGAAGTGTGTTTTTTTGCTGACAGAAGAGTGATTCACGAACCGAAAGGAGTAGACAACAACACCACCATTAAATGTGGTACCATCACTGAAATAAAATAAAAAGTTAATTAAGCTCAGTTAATTAATTGTTAATTAGGCTCAGCGTAGATATATAATATTGGTTTTAAAATATTTGAAATTATATTAAATATATATATATATATATATATATCAGTGCTGTCAAAAGATTAATCGCGATTAATCGCATCCAAAATAAAAGTTTTTCTTTACATAATATATGTGTTTATGC